>LPNX010917688.1:0-31323 GCA_001517045.1 Pseudotsuga menziesii | reverse complement strand
CAGAGAGCTTGTGCATGATGGCACTATTCACCTACTCTTCTGTTCATCTTCAGAACAAGTAGCTGACATCTTCACAAAATCATTTTGTGAGAAGACCTTCAGCAATATTAAATCACTGCTGGGGATTGCTGATCATGCTGTCAAAGCATGAGTGGAGACAAGATTCTACAATTTTGTTTTACAGTCCATGTTTAAGGGAGGATTTTCCCAAGTTGGTTTTGCCTCTTTCCTTGGTTGTATGGACATTGCAGTATGTAAAAGGGTGACTAAGCCTTATTTCTAGGCCCTATATTTTGATTTATTACTCATAAATTCAGGCTTAAGGGGGGGTGTTAGAATAATCAACCCATATTATTTACCCACTTAGACATTAATTCATTTATTTTGTCTTATTTGCCTAGTCCATGAGTCCCACCATGTGCAAGTTGCTAATTGCCTATCCATAGAGGTCAAAATTGCCATTATTGACTCATGGAGTGCTTGGGAAAGCCTTAGGAATCAAATCTGCTTTATTCCTGGCCTCCTAGGCGCCCATCTGCTTTTTCTGCTTTATTCCCTGCTTTTTCAGTGTTTTAAGGCACATAGGAAAGCAAGACTAGGTGAGGTGAATCGGATTTGTTGCCTCTTCCTCCTCCACTCTTTCCTCCATGCAAAAGCATGTATGAGCTGCCATTTGACCACTCTTTAGCTTTCCTATTCTCCCTTGCTAATTCATGGGGTCCTTGATAGATTTGGGATCAGCTTTTTACACCTATGGGGGATTTGCCTATTTTGGGTAAGCCTACTTTATGCTAGATTTGGATGCTTCCTTATGCATTCAATTTGCTCATGTATTCTATATATTCAGCAGCCTATGTTATTACAGGGTTGGCTATTGTACACTCAGTTAATATAATTTTGTGTTACAGCTCCATATTCAGTCTCCATTGTTGATAATTTTGCATGATCAATTGTTAATTGTTGTGGGTGAAATTAATCTACTGCAGGCCTGAATTTCTACATGGTCCTTGGACCTAAGAGAGATACATGTTATCATATTTCAAACACGATACCCATTCAACAAACATGATACCCATTCAACAAGCACAATACCCATCCTCAACAAAAAAAAAATTGAATGCTATAAAACATTGACTTATTTCTACATCTATTTTACAACAACTAGACTAACAAACAAGAGATACATGGTTGGGGCGAGGATGGAAGGGAATAAACATAGTTTGAATGAGGCTAATGAGACATACTTGGAATGAATTTGGGCTTTAGACACCTAATTTGGACATGGTTGGATCCCTATTTTGAGCAGGGCTGCAAAGTGTACATAGTTTGGACAAGGATGTAAGCTATCCATAGTCTAGGAAAAGAATTGATAACTAGTTGTGGAGAGGTTGTATTTATGCGCCTAGTTTGGGCAAGGATGGAAGGAATACATAGTTGAGACAAGGCTAAACCAATACATAGTTTTGGCAAGGATGGATTGATACATAGTGTGAGAAAGTTTTGCTGACATCACTCATTCACACACAATACCCTTCAACAAAAAAATATTAACGTTACAAAACCATAGGTACTACCTAAACATGATGGACGATCCATTACATACTATGCACCAGAGCATCACATAATATTAAGAGCCAATAGATGCTAGTCATCACCGGTTCTCATTGACACTTCTAATACTTATGACGAGGAATTAAATCAATCTAGTTACATGATAAATCAATTATCAGAAAATGAGATATTATAACCTTCGTAGCTTTCACATTTCCTTGAGTCAGATATGTAAAGACAATTCTTGCATATTGTGGCAATGGGTACCCATATACTAGATGGCTAGGGTAATGTCAATGGAATGCTCAAGCTCAAGTGAGAACTTCAAAATAATTAGTCAATTCTCACCTATGTTTTCCAAACCAGATGGATTAAATCAGAAAACACCTTTTAAACCGAATTCTTGGATATTGTCACAATTTTTAAGGATCTCAAGAGAATCATCAGACAAATTCCAGCAATTCACGAGATTGATCACACAAATCCTCTTACAAACCCTAGTCAAGGACTCAATATCTTAATCCTCCAAATTGGGTATGGAATTTAAGGAAACGTTCTTGAGCATAGTATAATTATTAAGAAATTCTCTGACCCCTAGATTTGTAGTGAATTCCTATGTCCAACTAGAGTTACCTAAGGATATTGTAACTAGGTTTTTAAGTGATTTAGAGGCCATCTTGATATCCTGGTCTTCCAATACATCATCTCACTAAGAGAGATTCAACTTCTTAACATGGTTGAAGCGAAGAAGGAGCGAAGGGGGGAGTTCAAATTACCTAATTGTGAGCTTTTGGGATTCCCTTGTCAGCACGTCGTTTCAAGTTGTGCACACCATGGATGTCGAGATCAGATCATGCTTCTATGATAGTTGCATTAAGATGTTGGACAACAATCCTCTATCAGTCATGTAAATCTCCATGTTGCTCTTTATTTTTTTTATATGTATCTTCGGTCTTTCGAAAGTACTGGAATCCACAACGATTGATTTCTAAATGAAATTTTATTTCAAATGACTGGTATGCTAGGGACAAACAAGGGACTATGTAGTGATTGAGTTATAAATCAAATTTTAGTTTAAACGACTGGTATGTTATGGCCAAACAAGATATTAGATTTTTTACATGAAATAAAAATCAAAGATAATTTTATCGTTTGGACACATAGAGATCGAAATTACCTCACTCCTCAATGAAAAATGACAAGCTACAAAACCCTCAATATTTACCCCAATTTTTTCTTTCCCTCCCTATTGAGTTTTTTTTAGAATTTGTTTATATAAATATATTATTATAATTTATATAATAATATTTATTTATTTAAAATATTTATAATAATATTTATGATTTTGTTTCTTTATAATGTTTCATGGTAATATATTTATATATTAAGAATACATTATATTAATATTATATATATTAAATATTTAATAGTATAAATTAACATATATAAAATATTATATAAGTTTACATATTCAAATATATCATTAATATAGGACTTTTTTAAATAGAGGATATAAGACTTTTTTTCTCCATAAGAACACTAAGGTGGTATTTATAACATTATAAATGTACACGTGATGAGTTAGAATCCATAGACAAGATCAACAAATTAACCAGGAGGCACAAAATAGGTGGATTTCAATTGATGAGATACAAAAGACTCTTACTTATTGAAACTTCAACTAAATGTCAAAAGGGTGAAACGAAGATGACTTTGGACAAATGAAATATAAGCACGATAAATGTGCCAAGTTGAACATAATGGTATGAAATTTAAGACATGGTGATGCTTTTAACGAGAAACGAGCAATATCCGAGACATGGCACTAACTGGACTACCGAGATAACCCACTGAATCCATGAGGGGGTATACAATTTACTAAATTCTATCACTGTCAATGGATTCAGAGACCACTGAGGTATTTGAATCCATATGAGGTGTTAGAATTTAGTAAATTATCAAAATTCATTGTCAAAATTGCAAGTTTCCATTATCGAAGTAACACAAGTAACAATGACTAAATAACTGACCAATTCATATTCATAATAATATTGTTATGTGGTGATTTTTAATTTATTTACTTGTTATGTAGCCATATATTTTATCCTATGATCCAATTGGTCATTTCTCTAGTCATTTTTAGTTGGCTCAGTCAAGTTTGGTCATCTATTACTTCAAAAAACTGTGGTGACCAAATTTGTTGGTCATGTGGTCATTAATCTCTCATTTTCTACTAGTGTATGTCGTGCATGATAGTCCATAAATTGTGTTATATTTTTTCACCTAAATATTTGTTGGAAATATCGAATATATCATTGGGATATGAAAAAGAACTTTGCAGGCAATTTATTTGTTTCCTAATCGCTACAATATCTACTAATTCCACAATCAGGGAATTCATTTTTTTATGCATGTTGGCCATAATATATAATATAATCATTAGAACATGCATCAATCATGTTATACTCGATTCATTTATCCATCATATATAAGACCTATTTTTTTATTTTCTGATATATGAATTTCATAACTAAATAATTTGTCCATGACAAAGAGTTTAACAAACATTATGTTGCATAAATGGTCTATAAATCATGCACTTAACCATACTAATATCTATGGTTTATGTTGATTTATTATGGTTTTCATACAATCATTTATAAGTTGTAGGTAATAAAATTGGAGTGATATCATTAAAAAAAAGTCAAGTATAAATTCACCTATGTTGTTGAACACATTTGTGTCCATGTGGTCATGAAAAAATTGAAGTTCCTATACAAATTAAAAGAATTTTTTATAATATGGAAAATGTAAACATAATGGGAATTGTAAAGAGCCTCATTATTGGTGCATTATTCCTAAAATATTCATTTAGTATGCATAATACCCTAGTTTTAGTTCTCATGAAATCATTGAATCCCTCAGGTCTTGTTGGCACGCCAACAACTCCCCTTTATTTTTTCAAAAAATCAAAGGTGACCCCCATTAGAATTTTTGTAAATACTTAGTTTTGGTTTCCTTTTATTTTACTTTGCTTGATTTGATGTGTGATTCCATGGGCCTTATTTTCGATTGGTCTCTCTCTCTTTGGATTAAGCATTGATGTGATAAATACTTGGTAATTATGATGAATTTTGCTCAGTGAATCCTCTAGTTTCTTGGCTCCTTAATAACTTTTGATTACTCTTATTTGAGCTTGATTGAGTTACTTCTTTGAGTTACAAAGATTTGGTGAAAAATTCCTCTTCACTTCAGTGAATAAGAAGAAGATCAAAGTAATCAATGGATTTTATTTTTACAACATAATTTTAAGGCCAAATTTTTACATCATTAGCAAATGATATATCCCTATAATATATAATATGATCTCTAAGGAATTATTATAAGTGTCAAAAGAATTACTTGTCAATTCATATTTCAAAAGTTTTATTTTATCTTTCTATTTTATTTTTGCAAAATTATTAATCTCTTAAATTTTTGTATAAATATAATATGTAAGTTATTAATAAAGCTAAGTTCATATCTTTAAAACACTGTCTTAAATATTTGACACTTTATTTTTTCTTATCTAATATGATATATTTGCAAAGTAAGTTTCATCTCGTCATTTATGAATTCTTTTTCACTAATAATGTAAAATTAAGTTATAATTAAAGATCATGAAAAACGCTTGAATTGTTTTCTAATGAATCTTTTGTAACCTTTAAATAATATGCATATGGAATATTATTTAACTATGGATTCATAACCATTACGACATCATTTATCATTTTGCGTGGTGCATAAGTTTTGGGATGACATTATTAAAAGGGAGGTTCGAATTTTATTTTGCAATGTGAACTGAACTTTCTATTATTCTTATTTCATTTGACATGTGATGCTTTCTTTATAATAGTATTACCAGTTCATGGCACAAGATTTACATAGAAAACCAACTCATACTCATAAAAAACTGGGAAAAGTCAATATTTTATAAAACCTTTTTTTTATGTTTTTATGGCTGAGCATCCATTATAATTAACGCTTCCATTTGGAAAATAATGACATAGGTTACCTTTCACACAATTTATGAATTAATTGATCATAAATTAAATCTGGCATGGATTCAAATAACGGTCATGATACTTTGGTTTTAACAATCTTATTTGGCAATAATCTGGGTATTATATGCTTGTGAAAGGTTAGCGTGAATACCAATGGAGGGACCATCGAAGCCAATTCGAAAGAAAGAAGGTGAATGGTTTGCTCTGGAGTGAAATCCATATGCTGTTATATTCTCAAAATCCTCCATCATACTACATTTAAAACCTGCGATTGCATTTGAGGAAGATCAACGTATTATAGGGACACTTATTTATAAGGTTGCCACATTTTTCACTATTTATCCTCCTAGGATTCTCTCATTTCACCAACGCGTCATCAAAAAATATAGACAAAGAAAGGTTGCCTTGGATTCACAGTTAAAGAGGTTTGAGCTGCCAGATCGCCATTGATCATTCCACCATATCACGAAGATTTGTTTCTCAAAAAGGCGTAGAAAATGACAGAGGTGCAGCTTATAGAGGAGTAAGTGCAGTCTTTATCGTTGGGAGGTTGCAATTTCTACAAAGGGATTGTTCAATGTGATTGGGATCGAAGATGTCTCAAAGTCTGCATTTCAAATAGCTCATGAAGGATTGTCATGACGTCCCAATAACCATCCAAATACTCCAGGAAGATTGCGTAGATTCGGTGCCAGCAAAGATTATTTTTATTACATCATGATGCGATTATTAAGGAAGTATCTATCGACTCATCAACCAGAATGGAGAGCATTTCGTAAATTTTTGAGAAGATTGTCAGATTCTCGTCATTATTCAGGAGATGATTTTCTGTAGAAAACTGCAGGAAAATAGAGAAGAAATAACAAAATCCGAGATCTGGGTTTTTTGCATACTGGACTCTTTTATTAGACGCGTGAGGAATCTCCTGAAAAACATGAACCATTTGAGAGATTTGGCAGGTTCTTTGAACACGTTTTTTTCAGTTGCGGCCAGCATGGAATCGGTTCACTTCTAAGTTTTTTGTTGGTTTGTATTGAAGTATTTAAACAATAGCATAGATTGCTATGGGGGGGGAATTCCCGAGGAAACTAGATGAACTTATTTTTTTCATTTTTCTACAAGTTTCTCTACTAGGGATGGTCTCCATAAACCAGAAAGATGACTGTGTTTCTCTTTCTGTTTTGTTTTCTTGTTCCTATACAGAATTGAGTTTTTTCATGGAACCAAAGACGGAGGTGTTTGCTAAGGCTGATACATCAAAACTCTTTTGAAGCTATGGTGCTTTGAATGGACATTGGAACCTATTCTCACAGTGTTGTAAAATTTCTTTTATGGAGTAATTGAACCAGATTACTTGTTATGGTCATCATTATATTATGTGGGATTGAAGCAAACTATAAACTTTGCTTTTAGTTTATGCTTTTTGTGATCTTAATCCGTTAATTTGTAAGAGCTTTTAAGCTTTTTTTTTAGCATGTAATAGTTTGATTGTGAGACTATTCTTCAATTTAAATTATTATATGTTTATCATTTAAATGCAAGCTGAATTGATATTAGTTTTAACTCATGCTCTTGGCTAAGATAGATAGATTGCATCTAGGTCATTACAGATTTAGGAGCTACTATTTTTTTTTGTACTTAGCTTAAGATAGTTTTCAGTATTAGTTAGTCATTAGGTTAAATCTTTCATATTTATCAGAAGATTTGGTTAAGTAAGACTTACCACCCACATCTCAAGAGACTCTCTACCTTGAGAGTACATTACACAGGTAGCAGGGCCTTGATCCTGTGAAGGACAGTTACTTTAAACACATACAAGATTGCATTAAGTCGAGTGTGTGGGCTATGTTTTCATATGTTGGCCTAGGTCAGTATTTTTAGCCAACAAATAGAGCTAGAAGGAGGGCCTGAGGTAAAACAAGTGGTTTTATTTTTCTATTATTTTTAATAACCATTTATCCTCTTACTCTTTGATTTTTCAGTTTTTATATTTTTTTTATTCTTCTTCATCATAGACATGTGTGCTTAAGGGTTGGTTGGATGAAAAGCTAACCATTTGAAGAGTGAATTCATATTGATTGTTTATCATTCATGGCTCATGCCCAAGTTCCAATTTGGGAAGTATTTTTTTGTTTTACATTAATTGATATTCCCAATGAGACAGTTAACCTCTTTTCGAAACTTGAATTTTATGGTGAAGGCGATATATCTGCAAGGAAACACCTCAAGAAGTTTTTGTCTAAATGTAATAAACATAAGATTATTGATCTTAGTGCTACATGCAGGTTATTTTCTCTTACTCTCAAAGGACGAATCAAATGTTGGTTGGAAACATTTCCACCTAATTTCTTTTTTACATGGTTTCAATTTGCACATGAATTTTTGGATACTTTTAAGGATTATGATTCTAATAAACTATGTAGCGAATTGCAAGCTCTTCGAAGGAAGAAAGGTGAGTATTCAGAACACTTTTCAGTAAGGCTTTCTCATATCCTTTGCAAATTTCATATTACTGATTTACCTTCTAAATCTGATCTTTTAAATATTGTTTTCAACTCTCAAGTTCCTCTTATTCAACGAAATCAATACATTTTTCAAAAGGATGTTTCAACAAATCATTTACCAACCCTTCTAGAAACTTCTTCCTCTATCATTGATTCAGATACTTCCATAAGTTCTACCCAACCCCAAGCTGACAAGATCGAAGTAGAAGAGGTACCAACTCCTTCTGATTATTATTCTCTTCTCAAAGGAGAAAGGCATACTTCTTTTATCCAGAATATTGAACCTATATATATTAAGGAATCAAATGGAAAAGAACTTATTCATGATGAATTTATTTGTATAGATAGAGAAGTTGATTATGTTGATGAACGACAATATTCTTATTTGTTTGTTACAAAAATAGATCAAGATGAATTAATTATAAATAAAACTATATGTTCACCATTTTCTGATTTTTGTACTAATTCTTCTTTCGATTCAATTACCAAAGAACACAAATATGTTAATGATAATTGTATGTGTTCTAGAAATTCAATAGAAAAAGTCAAAGAAGATGACATGAATCTTAGTTGCTCAACTAAATGTTGTTCACGAAAAGAGATTAATCTTTTTCAAGCAAAGATTGATAAAAGTTCTGATTTACATGAAGGATTATCAACTAATCTTGATCTTGAATCAATTTCATATGCAATCCTTAAAGGTACATCACCAAATTATATTGAAAATAATCAGGTAATAAAAGAGAAATCTTTTGGAAATATTAATGATCTTTCTAAATTGAGAGACTCTTTTAATTTCCTCACTTCTAATTCTTACTTTTCTATTTATCTTGATTTATTTTCTATTTTTTATATGCGTAAGATTCCATATGAATCTATGTGACTTCAAAATCACATTTTTATGAGATATATAACATTGATGATTCACTTATTAAGCATGAGTTTGAGGGATTGGGACATATTTCATTATTAAATCATCATTCAATACAATATTTTAAAGAGAAAGAAAGTTTATTGCAAGATGGTTACTGTCAACTGATATTTGATGAGAATAAAACACAAATTTTTGTTGAAACTAAAAATGCTTGTTCTCGTCAAAATTACTTATATGAGAGATATAATTTGATTGGTGATAATAAAATATTTGTTGAAGAGTTTCCTATAACTTGTGATCACCAAAGACTTACATCTCTTTTAATTGATTCATCTTTAGTTGCAAATCCTCTTAACAAGATTACTTCATTTGATATTAGGTCACCACCGATTCACTCACCTATTACATCATTTCATGATCCTACTTTGTATTTGAAACCAATTCTTCCAATTGTTAATGTGACTAATGCTACTTATTTGATTCTTCAAATTGATTGACCTAAGATATGTTTGACACCTATGGATTTCATGTTGGTAGAACTTTTTTTGCATTCTAAGTTTTATGACAAGATTGTGGAGTGGCTCAAAAATTCTTATTTCAAAAGGTTTCCAAAAACTGATACATTTGTCTTATCATTATATGTTTCAAATGGTAAGGATGATCAACTTCTTTTTAGTTTTCACTTATTGACATATCATTTCTGGCTACTATTAGGAAAACATGTCATTCTTACAGGATTAAAGATGTTTCGATGGCTTCATTAGCTATTTCATTTTACTTGATTTTCATTACGATTGTCTTCTTTTGTACATAGTTAGGCTTAGGTTTAGATTAATTTTTCTTCATTTTTACCCTTTCTTGTTTTGTTTTGAATAAATGTAGTTATTAAGATGATGCTAATTTCAAGAGTTGACACTTATCGATACATTTAGGGATTTTTTCTTTACCTTTGACTCTCTTGCTTATAATTATATTTATTTCAAATTTTCTTGTTAAGTCATATATCTTTTACTTTTTCAACTTAATTGGGAAAATGTTTTATACATTCTTATGATCATAAGAAAGAACTTTTAAGAAAATGAAGAATGTTGTGCAAATAAATACCAAAATCTTTTCAGTTGTAACTGCATATGTAATTAAGACTTAGTTTAAATTTGTTTATTTTTGGTTTGTTTTCTTTTGCTTATCAATAAGAGCGGCCTAACTTATTAAAACATCTTGCTTATTTTTAACAGATCCTTATGTCGCAAATTATAGAGAGACATGTTATTTTTCATCTTGTAGAAATTAATTCTCTCTTTTCATTTGTGATATAACTATTTCATGTTTCTCCACTTAAGATGTTAATCTATTCAAGGCTTAGTTTTTATTTTTGCATTTGCATACATCCATTTTAGATTTCTTTCTTTGATTGGTTTTATTTTGCAAGTTGATAGGGTTTTCTTTTGAGTGGTTTGTTTGTTTTCCAAAAAGGGGTAAACTTATTTTAGAATATGGTGATCAAAACCATGTATTTCTGTCAAGTATTTGATCAAAATAATTTTCTGTTAAAGGGGAATCATTATAAAGACACTCTTCTTTTGTCAAGATTCTAACCTTAGTGAGATTAGTCTTGGCTTTGAAAATTTTATTATGAATCATATTGATGGATTAATTGAGTTACTCGGCTATTATCAAGATCTTTATCTTTTAAACTGATGCTATAATGTAGATGAGTTTCTTTTCAAAGGAATCGTTTTCCCTAGCTTGAGGTAAGTCAAGAATCGTAAGTTATCTTTTAGAATTTTTACCCCATCCTTTGCTCTTTAGTGGGCCATTTGGATCTGCTTTCCCATCCACTAAGTAATCCCTCTTGAGATTAACAATAACCTTAATATTATCCATTGTACATAACATTAATAAAATATAAAGGATTAACTGAAGAACGGGAGGTCTCATCACGAGCCAACCCATCATGATCATAAGCTCTATTGAAGTGACATTACCACATCTAGTTATCAAGCTAGGGTGATGGTTCCTAATCATTGATTAGGAGAAAGGAGGTCTCATTACGAGCTGGCCTTTTCATTTTTTGGCAATTCTTGTGAATGATGCTGCCAACATCTGGTTACCAAGCCAAGGTAGTAGTCTTCAGTTAATGTCTTTATTTATTATTTGTTCTATTAAAAATAATAAAAAAATTAAAAAAAAATATTTATCTATATATAGTGGATGGGATAAAAGTATCTAAGTGAGGTTAAAAGGGGTTATTCTATGGTATTGAGGTCATACCTACATACTACGTGTTCTTTGACTTATTTTGGTTAAGAGAAACTAATTCCTTGGAAAATTTTCTTTCTACATTTGTAGAATAACCATTTATCTTTATAAGATTTTGGATAATGGTAGGGATAGTTTGATTAATTTTGAAAGTTTTGGTTCAATATTTACATATATAAGCCAATGGCAGGATTAAGTTATGTGATTGGGAAATTGGCATTTGAAGAGGCCTTTATCATTATTTCTCTTATATTATTTAAGATTTACAATTATTTTGCAAAGATAACTGGTTTGCCTAGCATGTCGCCATTTGTTGGCACCCCAACAACTCCCCTTTATTTTGTCAAAAAATCAAACGTGACCCCCATTAGAATTTTTGTAAATACTTAGTTTTGGTTTCCTTTTATTTTACTTTGCTTGATTTGATGTGTGATTCCATGGGCCTTCTTTTCGATTGGTCTCTCTCTCTTTGGCTTAAGCATTGATGTGATAAAGTCTTGGTAATTATGATGAATTCTGCTAAGTGAATCCTCCAGTTTCTTGGTTCCTTAATAACTTTTGATTACTCTTATTCGAGCTTGATTGAGTTACTTCTATGCTTTCCTTATGTGGATTGATTTCATGTTCCAAAGATTTGGTGAAAATTTCCTCTTCACTTCAGTGAATAAGAAGTACATCAAAGTCATCAATGGCTTTCATTTTTACAACATAATTTTAACGCCAAATTTTTACATCATTAGCAAATGATATATCCCTATAATATATAATATGATCTGTGAAGAATTATTATAAGTGTCAAAAGAATTACTTTTCAATTCATACTTCAAAAGTTTTATTTTATCTTTCTATTTTATTTGTGCAAAATTATTAATCTCTTAAATTTTTGTACAAATATAATATGTAAGTTATTAATAAAGCTCTTTCATCTCTTTAAAACACTATCTTAAATATTTGACACTTTATTTTTTCTTATCTAATATGATATATTTGCAAAGTAAGTTTCATCTCGTCTTTTATGAATTCTTTTTCACTAATAATGTAAAATTAAGTTATAATTAAAGATCATGAAAAATGCTTGAATTGTTTTCTAATGAATCTTTTGTAACCTTTAAATAATATGCATATGGAATATTATTTAACTATGGATTCATAACCATTATGACATCATTTATCATTTTGTGTGGTGCATAACTTTTGGGATGACATTATTAAAAGGGAGGTTCGAATTTTATTTTGCAATGTGAACTGAACTTTCTATTATTCTTATTTCATTTGGCGTGTGATGGTTTCTTTATAATAGTGTTACTAGTTCACGGCACAAGATTTACACAAAAAACCAACTCATACTCATAAAAAACTTGGAAAAGTCAATATTTTATAAAACCTTTTTTTTATGCTTTTATGGCTGAGCATCCATTGTAATTAACGCTTCCATTTGGAAAATAATGACATAGGTTACCTTTCACACAATTTATGAATTAATTGATCATAAATTAAATCTAGTATGGATTCAAATAACGATCATGACACTTTGGTTTTAACAATCTTATTTGGCAATAATCTGGGTATTATATGCTTGTGCAAGGTTAGTGTGAATACCAATTGAGGGACCGTCGAAGCCAATCCGAAAGAAAGAAGGTGAACGGTTTACTATGGAGTGAAATCTATATGCTTTTATATTCTCAAAATCCTCCATCATACTACATTTAAAACCTAAGATTGCATTTGAGGAAGATCAACGTATTACAGGGACACTTATTTATAAGGTTGCCACATTTTTCACTATTTATCCTCATAGGATTCTCTCATTTCACCAATGTGTCATCAAAAAAGATAGACAAAGAAAGGTTTCCTCGGATTCACAGTTAAAGAGGTTTGAGCTGCCAGATCGCCATTGATCATTCCACCATATCACAAATATTTGTTTCTCAAAAAGGCGCAGCAAATGAAAGAGGTGCAGCGTATAGAGGAGTAAGTGCAGTCTTTATCGTTGGGAGGTTGCAATTTCTATAAAGGGATTGTTGAATGCGATTGGGATCGAATAAGTCTCAAAGTCTGCATTTCAAACAGCTCATGAAGGATCGTCATCACGTCCCAATAACCATCCAAATACTCCAGGAAGATTGCGTAGATTCGGTGCCAGCAAAGATTATTTTTATTACATCATGATGTGATTATTAAGGAAGTATCTATCGACTCATCAACCAGAATGGAGAGCATTTCGTAAAGTTTTGAGAATATTTTCAGATTCCCGTCATTATTTAGGAGATGATTTTCTGCAGCAAACTCCGGGAAAATAAAGAAGAAATAACAAAACCCGAGATTTGGTTTTTTTGCAGAACGGGCTCTTTTATTAGACTTGTGGGGAATCTCCTGAAAAACATGAACCATTTTAGAGATTTGGCAGGTTCTTTGAACACGTTTTCTTCAGTTACGGCCAACATGGAATCGATTCACTTCTAAGTTTTTTGTTGGTTTGTATTGAAGTATTTAAACAATAGCAGAGATTGCTTTGGGTGGGGAACGCTCCAGGAAACTGGATGAACTTATTTTTTTCATTTTTCTGCAAGTTTCTCGGCTAGGGATGGTCTCCATAAGCCAGAAAGATGATTGTGTTTCTCTTTCTACTTTGTTTTCTTGTTCCTATACAGAACTGAGTTTTTCTCACAGAACCAGAGACGGAGGTGTTTCCTAAGGTTGATACATCAAAACTCTTTTGAAGCTATGGTGCTTTGAATGGACATTGGAACCTGTTCTCACAGCTTTGTAAAATTTATTTTATGGATTAATTGAACCAGATTACTTGTTCTGTTCATCATTATATTATGTGGGATTGAAGCAAACTGTAAACTTTGCTTTTAGTTTATGCTTCATTTCTTATGATCTTATTCTTTTAAAACTTATTTTGAAAGATAGTGATTTCTGTTGTATTTGATCTATCAGCTGATATTGACTTAGTTTGCAAAATTAAAAGCATCTAACATTTTTTTGTGATCTTAATCCGTTAATTTGTAAGAGCTTTTAAGTTTTTTTTTTAGCACGTAATAGTTTGATTGTGAGACTGTTCTTCAATTTAAATTATTATATCTTTATCTTTTAAATGCAAACTAAATTAATTTTAATTTTAACTCATGCTATTGGCCAAGATAGATAGGTTGCATCTACGTCATTACAGAATTAGGAGATACTATTTTTTTCTGTACTTAGCTTAAGATAGTTTTCAGTATTAGTGAGTCATTAGGTTAAATATTTAATATTTATCAGAAGATTTGGTTAAGTAAGACTTACCACCCACATCTCAAGAGAATCTCTACCTTGAGAGTACATTATACAAGCAGCAGGGCCTTGATCCTGTGAAGGACAGTTACATTAAACACATACAAGATTACATTAAGTCGAGTGTGTGGGATGTATTTTCGTATGTTGTCCTAGGTCAGTATTTTCGACCAACAGGTCCATTGTTTCTACTAATAATATTATGCATAGGGCCATGTACATGTCCATTAGATAAAGAGGATTTTATTTTTAGGGCATACAAACTTAGTTTTAATTCAAAATATTGAGAAATTTCTTAATAAACATACATGATGTTCGAAACCTTATAATCGAATCCACACAACACATGTAATCTAAATTTTCACCTTATGGGGCTATGTGGTGGTGTCAATCACATGCATGGTGCACAAGACATAAAATCCTCTATTAGGATGTAAGACACTGTTTCAATCCTCTGAATATGTCCATGGCCCTAACAACCATCTTTGGTGTGAAAAAAAATGCATTCGAAATAGTATGACACAAATAGGCCAAAGATTCCCTTTCTAGGTACTATGTGGAAATTTTAGACCATGTGCATGGTCCATGTGCCACAAAATCTTATTATAGGACATAAGAAATTGGTTTTCATCCTCATATGATGTCTAAGACCCTAATAACGATTCATGATGTATTTCAAAGCATGTGGAACCTATATAAAAAATATTTCGTTTACAATGTATGTTTGGTGGTTATAGATCATGTGCATAGTCCATGAGCATGAAAAGACTATTTTAGACCCTAAGGAAAGATGTGGGAACTTTCATATAAAACATTTGAACAAACATTTTTAGATAGGTGTCTCATGCTATGGAGAAGAATAAAAAAATCAATATAACCTTGAGAAAGTCTTTGGGAAACATGCATGATGTGCAAAACGTTATAGTGGAGTCCACACAACAAATGTGATGTAAAGTTTAACCTTATGGGGTTATGTAGTGGTTTCAAATCATGTGCATGGTCCATAATCCATAAAATCATCTATTAGGTTGTAAGACATTGGTGTTCTCCTACAACTAGGTACATGGCCCTAAGAGCCATCCTTGGCATGAAAAAAACTTGCAACAGAAACATTATGACACATACAGGCCAATTAAAGGGCATACATGATGGTTTTGGACTTTGTGCATGGTTTAATATGAGAATTAAAAATCCTCTTTTAGGACCTAAAGATATCAATGTTACTCCTAAAACTATGCCCACAACATTCAGAACTGTCATTAGTGTGCAAAACCTCGCAATGGCACATTTATGATACTTGTAGACCAAATATTTATTTTACAAGGATTGTGGGTTTTATTAAATCATGTGCATGGTTCACAAGACATAAAATCCTATTTTAGAGCCTAATGCCTGTCAACTTACTACATGGACTACCTATTTGTGCTATGTATGGTCCTCATGATTAGGATTAGGAGTTATTACCTCAAGGGTACAAGTCCTTGATTTGGATATGGTTTCGATTTTGAGGTTTATAACACAAGAGATGGTTCTTGATGCTAAGCATTGAGTGGCGCTCTCAACCATCACATATGCTTTGCATAGGGAATATTTGGACTAAAAATGGGCTATGGTAGTCATATCAATATTTGTAACACTAAGGATTGTTCTTGTGGCCTATTCCATGGTACACGGTATAACTTTAGGCTCTAAATCCTTACTAGTTCCCTCTAGAGCTCATGATCCATGAACAATATCCTAGGTCACCACATATGGACTATATAATGCTTACTCAAAGAAAAATATATCCTTCCTATATATAGGAGACAAAGGTGTACAATAACAACTAATATACGCACTAATATACCAAAGCCTACATCAATAATATGTAATACACCATAATATAAGGGGTAAAGTTCCACACTATAGGGGGAATTGTGTCCAACATTTAGGGCTTAACAGAGAGAAAGAGAAGGAGAGAGAGCGTGGGTGGGAATTATATAGAGAAAGGGATAGATAGTGAAACGGGGTAGAAATAAATAAAATACAAGAATGAAAACATAATATAATAGTGTGTGCATGTTATTAACATGCATGCGCTATTAACTCGCACACACCACTAACGCGCGGGTACTACTAACGTGCACACGTTATTAACATGCACATGCTACTTACACACATGCGCTCATAAATTTTAATTTTTTTTGGTGCACTTTCCTTTTTCCTTTTTTGTGTTTGATGAGTTGGTAGGTTTGGTTTTGAGGTTCAGATTCCCAAACCTTATGGCTCAAACTACATTATAGGAAAACACATCATTTTCTATAACTTCATGTTTTCAACCTTGATTCTGTATATGCTCCATTTGTCTACTGTTGATGAATATACACACACTGATATAACTATGTGTGCATATTCCAAATATATATATTTTGAATAAATCAGTTAGTGTTTTATATTTTTTATTCAATTTTATCTGCACTAATGCCATATTTATATAAAACATAGGTCATGTATTTAAACGATAACGTTTAACAATGTCATCTATTTAAGAAACATAAAAGAACATGCACAAGTATATTGGAAGACCTGCCCACTAAAATAAGAAAAAAAATAGATTGGTTATGTTAAGACCATGATAGAGGGGCATAACACTAGACCTTGTCATTTTAGGGATAAATTGACTTCCTCAATTTAAAAAATATATAAATTAACTTTGAAAATTTTGGAAAAGTAGCATTGCACAAGAGCCTCGTGTTATCTACCACTCTATATATGTTTTTCACAAATATGGACAATTTACATACCAAAATCGGGGCCTAACACAAACATATGCATTATGTTTTAGAGAAAAAATAACGTACTAATCTTAGAATAACACCATTTTTTGAGAGATACCTATTTTCAATTAATAAAAGTTATATATTCTCGAAGGTGATATGACTGTCTACGTTTCATATTTTTATACCATATTCGAAAAATTTGTGTACATACCTCTAGTAATTCATTTTAATGGCCAGATTTATATTTTTCTAGAATTCCATTACAACTAAAGTGTCATAAGTGGGTATTATTCCCTTGCACCAATCAATTGACATTGTTGGAATTGGTACACTCCTATTTCTAATTACAAGAAGTTGGTTGCTATGACTTGTGAATGGTTCAAGCAATGTGACTTAAGTATTGTGTGGGATGATTGGCAACAACTAACCACATACTATAACACATTTGATTGATGCATAGACATTAATTGTATTTGCAGTTTTAACACAACATTGCACTTTACCCAATCTGTATTTAAAATATCAACACGTCCCACAAAGTTATATTCTAAATAATGTGTATTATCAATTTCCTTCATATGGGTTGCCAATTACATATTGGAATGTTGGGTTTGAAGCTACAGAGATAGAGGTATTCAACTATCTTAAACATATTTGTAGATGACTAGTTTTTGGGTTTGATACCTTAAAAAATAGAGGCATAATTGGTTTAAATGGCAATTGGAATGAGAGTACTTGACAAACTATTTATACAACTATATTTAATATTGGTGTAAGAGTTTGAACACACATTCAATTAATATAATTTAGACTTTGCTCATAGAAGTGGAGTGTTGTGTGGACACACCTTCAATTAGTAATGGAAACAACTCTGTGCAATCTTGAACCAAAACAAGATAGATAGCTTGCACTCTAGGATATGCAAAGAAAGGAATTTATTTAAATTTTATTTCCACAAAATATCCATGTTGATGAGATGGCCGAGCCATAGGCCTACCATTTACAAATCACCTAGGTGTCAGAAAAAGTTCGTTAGAGACCTTGAAGCATCTCCCATGGGAAAATATTTGACAAGGGAGAAGTATGTACGAGAATGAAATAGGCTTGAATCCAAAAGGAAATTCAATTACAAATCACCTAGGTGTTAGTGCCCTTTGGGAACATAGTGAAAAACGAGACAGCCTTTCATGGATTGGAATTTCAAGGAAATTAGAGAATCGACGGACGTTGGATTCTGGAAAAGAAAATACATTCGTGAACGATAGTTACTTGTTTTTTGCCTATATATTTTATCTCATGGCCCAATTGGTCATTCCTTTGGTCATTTTTAGTTGGCTCACTCAAGTTTGGTCATTTATCTCTTCAAAAAACTATGGTGATCAATTTTTTTGGTCACCTAGTTATTTATCTCTCATTTTCTACTAGTGTGTGTCATGCATGATAGTCTATAAATTGTGTTATGTTTTTTCACCTAAAAAATTGCTGGAAATGTGGACTATATCATTGGGATATGACAGAAATTTGCGAGGAAATTTATTTGTTTCCTAATCGGTACAATATCTACTAATTCTACATTTAGGGAATTTAATTTTTATGCATGTTGGCCATAAGATATAATATGATCATTAGGACATGAATCAATCATGTTATACTCCATTCATTTATCGATCATATATAGGACCTAATTTTTTATTTTCTAATTTATATAAATTTCATACCTAAATAACTTGTCCATGAAAAATAGTTTAACAAATATTGTGTTGTATAAATGGCCTATAAATCATGCACTTAACCATATTATATATCTGTGGTTTATGTTGATTTATGATGGTTTTCATATCATTTATATGTTGTAGGTAAGAAAAGTGGAGTGATATCATAAAAACAAGTCAAGTATAAATTCACGTATGTTGTTGAAAACATTTGTGTCATGTGGTCATGAAAAAATTGAAATGCCTTTACAAATTAGAAGAATTTTTATAATATGGAAAATGTAAAAATAATTGGAATTGTAAAGAGCCTCTTTATTGGTGCATTATTCCTAAAATATTCATTTAGTATGTATAATACCCTAGTTTTAGTTCTCATTAAATCATTGAAGCCCCAAGGTCCATTGTTTCTACTAATAATATTGTGCATAGGGCCATGTGCATGTCCATTAGATAAAGATGATTTTATTTTTAGGGCATACAACCTTAGTTTTAATTCAAAATATTGAGAAATCACTTAATAAACATACATGATGTGCAAAACCTTATAATGGAATCCACACAACACATGTAATCTAAATTTTCAACGTATGGGGTTATGTGGTGGTGTCAATCACATGCATGGTCCACAAGACATAAAATCCTCTATTATGATGTAAGACATTGTTTTAATCCAGAGAATACGTCCATGTCCCTAACAACCATCTTGGGTGCGAAAAAACTTGCATTGGAAACCGTATGACACAAATAGGCCAAAGATTCCCTTTTCTAGGTACTATGTAGAAATTTTAGACCATGTGCATGTTCCATGTGCCACACAATATTAGTATAGGACCTAAGAAATTGGTTTTTGTCCTCATATGATGTATAAGACCCTAATAACCATTCATGATGTAATGCAAAGCATGTGGAACCTATAAAAAAATACTCCACAGAAAAAAATTGACAAAAAATTGAGTTCCACAACAAAAAGTCCAATAAACCCAACAACTCAAAAAAGAAAGAAAAAAACTATAATCTGATTAGCAAACAAATAATCTATAGAACATGAAAGCATGAAAAAAATCATTGAATAGCTTATAGGGCACACCTGTTCTCTAGGCCAGTATGGTAGTAAAAAAACATCAAAAGTGGTAGGTTTCACCTACAAATAGGAAAAGAACATATAAATTCAAGGACTAACGAGATATCATATCAAATGGAATACAAGAAAATGAATGAAAGAACAAATTGAGTTGAGTACAACCTTACTTCCCTCAACATTGTCATCTTATTTTAATGTGGCCAACCTATCTTTTGGATAGTGGAATTTACATTTTGAACCAAATTTGCAGATTCTAGTTTTCATATAATACTGAATTGAAGAAATACGAGATCAATTAAAAAACAACAAAAGGTTAAATTACAATAATATCAAAAGAAACAAAACAACACAAACAAAATATAAATTACCATAATACAAAAAGAAACTAGACAACACAAACAAAAGCTAAATTACAACAATATCAGATGGGATGACAGCTAGAGCAAAATACAAAATCCTGACTCCGTTAAACTTACCGAAGACTCAAGCTCTCATGGCCTCTCTGGTGGGGTCTCACTATTTGTGGTAGTAGAGGGAATCTATAGACATAACAGATGCAAATTTCTAATTCCATTTGAAGATGATCATGTATTGTAAAATTGAACAAAATCATTATAGAACTCACAAGATTACATATACTAAATTAAAAATTAGATCAAACTAACAGCTTAATAAGGCATTCTTCATATGGAAATTTAAAATAAACCACTATATACACAACATAAAATTAATATGATGCATATGTTAATTCTAAACAAGCACAAACCAAGGCATAGCAAACAACATATCAAGAGAAATGAAAATAAAAGAATAAAATTACACTTCCTGGCACAATGGAACTAAAATTTGCAATTAAGTATTCCTAACATTGCAAGGTGAAGTTTATAACCAGTATGCCAAAAGAATAAACAAGATAAAATGGGATCAACAAGAAAATATGAACTAAATATTACATCAAATAAGAGGAAAGAGGAAAGGTAGAAGGAGAGCAATAACAATAATGTTATTATTTTTCCTACAATCAAAGATAATATTACATATGAATGTCAAGTGTGAAAAAATAATTAATAAGAATGGTAGGAGAAACCTATGTGAAATAACTATGATATTGGGCTAAGACTTATAGTAATTCATTGTATCAATCTTCAAATCATATTACATAAAATCATGACAGATATGATATCTAACATTGGGCATTTGATTTGGTTAAGAAATAAATATGTTGCTTAAAAACATATTATGCTTGACTGATTAATTGAAACATGTTAATCTCTCTCGATCAAAACCATAAGTTTGGAGAAAAAATATTTAACGAAAACAAAACCCTAATACCTTAATATAAAAGCATATTAGCACATACTTTTGGTAATCAATTTCCATGACACAGTCCATTTTTAACATACCACATTAATAAGTTGGACAAACTGGTAGACAAATGACTGTTTATTTATCATAGACACATATTAGTAATCAATTGATCTTATCCTTATCATCTGCATCTTGACGCTAATTGGATTGGTGTGCACACAAACAATAAAAAGTACTACAATTGAATTTTGAGAATATAATTGTCATGATTTCCGAGAACCTACCATTTTAAGAATGCATGCACACACAAACATATATTATATAAATTGTTAAACAATACATGCTTGTAGAAAATAGTCCTCACAATACATTGCCAACTTTTTATGATACCAAAATAACATATTAATGAGTTGGATAGACAGGTTGATGGATGGTATTTCATTTTTTTTCACATGTAGTAAGATCTCAATATTCACATAACCTTACATTTATACTTAAGTTATAGTTGGAACAATCAAATAATATAGAGGGTACAAAAAGAAATATCTAAGGAGGCTACTTGCATGGTCGTATAACTTGTCTATAGTCAATATGTATACATCCCTTATCTTTTGATTATCCTATTCTTATTTTATGTATAACTCGTGTTATTCCAATTATTTTGATAGTTAATAGTTCCAAATAAGAGGATAAAGGATTTGGTTTTCCACTGATCGAGATAACGATCAACTTGAGATACATTTCCAGTTCAAAAGCACCAGAGGCTCCACCTTACCTTCCCAAATAGAATTAGAAATGACTTATAGCTATTTTCATTTTACCTTTCCACTAGTTTCCTCTTATCTTCTCTTCCTAAATGAGCATCTCAAAGCAATGTTCGCCACTTATATTCTCTTCAAATGATTTCACAGTTGATTCTTAACATTAGAATAAGAATGCAAATTCTTAAGTCAAACCCAACTATCCAGCCCTAAAATCCAATCAAAAACATGAAGAAAACAACATGTTGTAATTCACAACATAAATTTACCCCATTGTATGCATATCCATCCATTTATATGCCAGATGTATAAAATAATGAAATACATTAAAATCTACAACAAATTTACTTGGATACTCTAATACGGTTGATCCTCAGAACTAAGAGAGATACATGTTATCATCTTTCAAGCATGATACCCTTTCAACAAACACAATACCCATCCTCAACAAACAAAAAAATTGAACGCTATAAAACATGGACTTGTTCCTACATGGATTTTACAACAACTAGACTAACAAACAAGAGATATATGGTTGGGGCGAGGATAGAAGGGAATAAACATAGCTTGAATGAGGCTAGTGAGACATACTTGGAATGAATTTGGGCTTTAGACACCTAATTTGGACATGGCTGGATCCATATTTTGAGCAAGGCTGCAAAGTGTACATAGTTTGGACAAAAATGTAAGCTATAAATAGTCTAGGAAAATAATTGATATCTAGTTGGGGAGAGGCTATGTTTATGCACCTATATGTATCAGTCCATCCTTGCCAAAACTATGTATTGGTTCATCCTTGTCCAAACTAGCACTAGTGGAAAATGAGAGATTAGTGACCAGGAGACCAAAATTTTTGGTCACCACAATTTTTTTCAAGGGATAAATGACCAAAATTGATAAATTTAAGTGAGCTAACTAAAAAAGACCAAGATAAATGACCAATTTTGCTCACTGGATTAAAACCAACTGAAAATGACCAAGATAAATGACCAAATTCGGTCACGGGATATCTAGACTAAAAATGACCACATGACAATTGGTCATTTATTTGGTCATTTTTTATTCTTGTGATCTTCTTATTATAATCACTCCTAATTAATTAATTATGATTAATAACCAATGTAATTGCAAGGCATTCTTTGAAGGTGAAGTCCATAATTTTAGGTCTTCTTTCTGATTATCATTCCTTTTGGTATAAAGACAATAAAGATAAGGATAGTGGCCTACATTAGCATGGAAAACAGTTTTGACGTTCCCAAGCCCGGTTATGCTAGCTAATTTATAACTAATTACGTTTAATTGCTTGATATAATTTTGTAGAATTTTTTTTTAATGTTTTCTGAGTTGTGTATTATTTTTTCTTAGGTGCCCAATTCTTATCATAATTCTTACATCTCTCAATCTTGAATTGCACGTGGATACCCCAATATGGTTATGGCATAGTCTAAGTAGTTTTTTTGATATAATGAAGTGTGCTCCAACTTGAAAATAATTAATACAATAAAATAGTTAATGTTATATTGTTACTCATGAAGTGTAAAATTTGTGATACACATATGACTACTTAATTAATGTGTTTAAAATAAGTTTCATTGAAAATATATCATTTTTTTTCATGTAGAAATTAATTAAGAGTATTCAATTGTTTAAAATTGTAAAAAATTGAAAGATCAACAATATATTTTTGCATTTTTTTGGTTAAAATATTTAATAAACTTTTATTTGTCAATTGAAATACAATTATTTATATTGTCTTTCATTTGTCAAAAGCAATATAAATAATTGAAATTAAAACCCCTTGTAAATACACAAGTATATATAAACCTATCACATATAGCTTTACTAACACATAGCTTTACTATTTATGCCCTTTTAATTGAAATTAAAACCGGCCCTTGCAAATACCTGGGTATGAACCTACCACACATAACTTTACTATTTATTCCCACCCACATACAACTAATGAAACTTTACACACTTCTTGCTCGGGCCTTTAAGTTAGACTGGGTTAACATTAATTGGTTGGTTGCTAATCTAATTTAAAAGCAGGTTGTCACAATAGCTTGAACAAAACTTCCATGATAAAGGTCTATTTTTTCAACAATTTTTTTTTGTAAAATGATTTCACAAAGTTATTATTTATTTGGAAAAAAAATAAATGAATTATTTTTGGTTTATTTCATTTGAATTGTGTTTTCTTTTAAAATTAAGATACAACATGAAAATAATATTATAACAAATATATTGCATCTATGGTATAGATAAAAGGAAAGAAGATGAATATTAATATTGCATCTATGGGATGGATAAAAGTGAAGAAGATACATTAAACCACACAAACAAACACGTTACAATGGGAAAATAAAGCAGTGATAGCTGTCACTCTGTTTGTTTTGGCCAAGATAATTTGGAATATGATATAATTAAAAGGTACAAGTATTAACATTCTTTCGTTTGAGTCGAGCCCCTTCAGAGTTGATCATAGCCAACATGATGAAGAGTGAGCCGCGTGGGGAAAATAAAGGGTTCGTTTGGTGGTTTCACCTCCAATTTATCACTGCCGACATGATGAAGAGCGAGCGGCTTGGGGAAGAAGAGAGGGTTCATACGGTGGTTTCCATATTGGACAGCTTGTCCTGGAGTTTATTCTAGTAATTGCTGTGGTAATTCGCGGGAAATTGCTGTGGTAATTCGCGGGAGATTTTGTTATTACAGAAATAGAATGTTGATGTTGGTTAATTGGCGGGAGGGGAGTGAAATTGATTGGATTAATATATATCCACCAGTGATAACCTCTATAATGGAGATGAAAAGGGCATCAGACCAGATGTGGAGGCTTTTGAATAGGCGGGCAAGGACATCTTTAGTTGCAGAGATGAAATCCTCCGGTTCTTTCCAGGTAACTCAAATTCTTCTGATATTTTTGCATCTAGTGTTAAACTGTTAGGGATTAATTGTTAAAATTTTTCTAGATACTCTCCAAGTATGCAAAAGCCTCAAATTGTCAAATTCCTCACCTTGAGTTGGTCAAGGCTAGCTAAGCCATACCGTGCTACATATAATATTGCATTGATCTGAGCGTTTCTGTAATCCTTCTGTCAAAAGTGTGCACCCGAGCAGTTTATCCAGTAAGCAAGCAATCTAGGTCAAGTTCATTGTCTCTAGTTCGCAAGAAGAAAGATATGGGTATCAATAGATATATCAGTCAGGCAGGTAGCAATAGATAAGATCTTCGGGAACTCGCCAAGCTCCGCGCATGGAGTTCCTCGATGGAGATTCCCCACGTAATTGGCTCTTATTAAACCTGGGCTAGTTCGGCGCAAACCGAGTTCTACCCCTTTCTTTTGAAAATATTAATTGCTTCTTTGGTCCCTTTGGAGAAGCACGACTGAATCCGGCGGCAAAGCATATCGAATTCACAAATAACTTAGCTCCCATAGGAATAGGCACCTTGACCAATCGACTATCCTGCTTATTTAATATTTTAAGGATAGACTCAACATATTTACTCTGATTAACCAGAGCCTTCTACCTACTTGATTTCTCTTGATCTCCATTCCAAGAATGAAATGAGCTTGACCAAGATCCTTCATGTCGAACTTGGAGGATAGATGCACCTTTAAATCATCCTTTATCAAATCCATGTTGTCATCGACCAACAGCATGTCCTCAACATACAATACTACAAATATGAAGTGTTTACCGACCTTCCTACTGTAGACACAATGGTCTGCCTGACTCCTTGTAAACCCCAGTTGCTGAATATAAGTGCCAAATTTCTGGTACCACATCCTGGGTGACTGTTTCAAACTATGGGGGCTTTAGATAAGATCTCGATGAGTACATGAGATTGTATCAAGTCGAAAAGCTAATTATTTTGGATGTCTCCTCATATTGGACTGTGAGAAGGGAAGTTGATCAGTACAAGAGCTGGGTAATTATAGTTTCGCAGGAATGATTAGGTTGTTAGCTGTTACATCTTTATTGGGTATGTGTATGACTGGCTGTTATTTAGTAGGGCCGTGGTGTAATGGAGTTGTAGGTCTGTCAGTTATTGCAAGGTCTGCTGGTGGTTGATAACTAACTAAGGTTGGGTAAGTGAGGTAGAAAGGTGGTTAAAAGTCAAGGTTGTTGGTTGCAATAGTTGGCATTCAAATTCATCCAGTACACCAGCTGAACCAAGGTCTTCCCTCAAAGCAAGAAGGGTTTGGTGTGGTGAAGTGGTTGGATTCAGGATTAAAGTGTATCTGGCTACTTCAATGCATTAATATTTGAATAGAAAGCTAAGTTTGGATTCTTTCCATTACCCAAATGAGCAGCGCAGAGTCATCTTCCTAAGGTTGTGAGTAAGGAACTTGTTGCCTTAAGCTAATTTATAATACTGCTTTGCACTTCAATGTTTACTGAAAGATAATCGTTTTCATTGTATTGGATCCATTGAATTATTGTCTGAGTGTGCTGGGCAATCTAAGATTTCATTTCCATGCATGCACTTCAGCATAACAGATTAAAGAAAGATTAGGGCATAGTGATAGATTAGGGCATGCTCTCTCAATGCCAGTTAGTTCTCTGTTTAGCCCTACTTCCCATGTGAAGCGCTTCAAATAATTTGTGGTCCTTTGGCCCAAATGGGGGACGTATTATTTGGGGAATGTAGTGATAGTGCCCAAACTAGAACCGAAAAACATACTCTCAATATGGAAAACACAGTGCCTTCCTAGACTGAAAAGTGCCTCTAAATCAGGCATTCCTTAGATAGTGCATACATATGCCTCTATCACAGATGCTTGTAACTTCTGCTGTGCCTCATGGAGGCTTTGTCTACTGTTGCTGCTTCTGTGTACTTTTACATACTAAATGGGTTTTCCTCTGAACTAAAAGACAGTTTTATTAAAGATGTTTTAGAACTTCTAAAAGTGAATTTTAACAGTATACATAGAACCTAAACTCAATCTAGAAGAAGCAGAGAAGGCCCTCTATACTCAAGCTAAAAGAAGCAGAGAATGAGGTGCATGTAATACTGAGATACCTAATATCAAAACAAGAAAGGAAGAAGCGAAAAACAAAGTATGAACAATTTAAATTTTACATACTAAATGGGTTTTCCCTCTAAATTAAAAGATAGTTTTATTGAAGATGTTTTAGAACTTCTAAAAATGAATTTTTAGAGAATACATAGAACCTAAACTCAAGCTAAAAGAAGCAGAGAAAGCCCTCTATACTAGAGCTAAAAGAAGCATAGAATGAGGTGCATGTAATGCTGAGATAGCTAATATCAAAACAAGAAAGGAAGAAGCACAAAACAAAGTATGAACAATTAAACTATTACATACTAAATGGGTTTTCCCTCTAAATTAAAAGATAGTTTTATTAAAGATGTTTTAGAACTTCTAAAAATGAATTTTAACAGTATACATAGAACCTTAAGATTAACGCCTTCGTTGCATCTTTTAACCCTGCTTTCATAGATCTATAGAGTTTCCTAAAGATGTAGATCAAAATATTCTGTTCTTATTAAAATAACCTAAATAACCTCTTGTAAAGACACCAGACCAAAGATTTTCACCAAGACTTTTAGTGTTAAATTAAGGGCACTATCTTTCATCATCGTCTCCTAGAATTGCACATGTATCAATGTTCAAACATTCATGCCACACAATATGCATTTTTTTCAATTAGTGCCCAGATGTATAAGACAATTCATTGTAACACGTTTCTGCAGTTCCATTCAAGTTCCGGACTGTCTTGTGTATTTACTATTAACTGATATATGAGCTAAAATAGGACAATTTTTTGATCCATTATTCAACACAACACACATATCCTGCAAACTTTCTTTCATAGAACTGTTCTAATTCAATAGTTCAACTCCACTATCATTGAGCAAAAATTTCAGACACCAATGAATCAGAAATGTAATGAAAAAAATAGAAAAAATTGGAAGAATCTATGAATAAACAACAGCAGGAGACTTACTTCGACCTCTTTAGTAGCATCAAGGATGCCAGAGCACTTGATGCAAAGTTCACTCCATGTTCAATATCACCATAGTCATATAAAGTGGAGGGCAGGGCAGATTTAGATGTGCAGCTGAAAATTAGAATACTAGAACAATAAGGCATCCAGAAATATTCAGAAGGGTGGCTTCAGTGTTGATCAATTTTGATCCCAACAAAACAGAACTCAGAAACTCACCAACAAAATCTGTAAAGACAGGACCGTTGGAAAACCTTCCACCTTGTTCCTGATGGATAATTTCCATATGGAGGTGAAGTAGCTTTGACTAACGTAGACATGTTATTGTTATTTCCTGTGTCCAGCAGAGAGTCTCCAAATACAAATAGTGCAGGAACTGTACTTTCGACCAGCTGCACCATACCCAAAACCATACTCATTGTAGCCTAGCCTAAAATGTAAAATCTCCAACCCATTTTCATTTCCTGCTGCAATATCGACTACACAAAAGCTAGAATAATACAATGACTAACCTTATTCAATGGCTATTACTGCTTTCCACATTCTATTGCACTTGGAATCTAACTTTATATAAAGACAGGAAACCATGAGGGCCAACGAAGCATTTAAGGCTTACTAACCCAGTCGATATTGTCAAAAAGCATACATCTGCTCTAAACTGTAATATTTAATGAAGAAAATGACACAAACATGAATCGTTCACTCACAGATTTCATGTTTAGAGTTTGGTATCTTCCCCTTCTAAATTCCACCTAATCTGTTAATTGTTTATTATTATTATAAATAAATAGACTATTTTTTTAAATTCTATTTATTTCAAGCATTAATACAGACCTTGAAATTTGTCCAAAGCCAACCTTAATACAAGGTTGGTCTGACTAGAATTTTAGATATAATCATCCAGGCAACAGTTACACTGTTTTGTCGAGAATTGTTACACTGTCCCATCTAGAATCAATGGATGAAAATTATGCAGTTACAATAACTGCATGGGAGAAACACCCCGTTTATTATCAGTGAGAATTGTAGTTTTGGTTTATTATGCAATTTGAATTTCTACTTACAAGTTAAATGCAAAACAATTTAGATTGTTGAAATGGTTAATTTAACATTTGAAATCATTTTCAGGAATTCCTCCTCCGTCGAATTCTGTAGGTACAGGGCGATTTGGTTAGCTAATATACTTCTCAATAATAATTAGTATAACAGAACTGTCATTTAATTCATCTATACAGAATTAATGAGGAAACGATGGCCAGGGTTTAAAAAATACTCGTCTAATTAGGGGATTATTTAGTTTCTGTTGTTTTTTTGTTTGATATGTGATTTTAAGTATAGAAATGAAATCATCTCACACAAAAACAAGACTGTGCGGCACAGAAAACAAGACTGTATGGATTTGCTGAGCATGCCAATCTGTTGAAGGGGAATCACCTGTGTGGCAATAGGTAAAGAAACTAACAAGGGCAGAATTCAAGTTGGAGTACCTCAGGCTGGGTGGTGAATTAGTACTGAAGCCTTAAGCTAATTTATAATACTTCTTTGCACTTCAATGTTTACTGAAAGAAATTCATTTTCATTGTATTGGATCCATTGAATTATTGTCTGAGTGTGTTGGGCAATCTATGATTTCATTTCCATGCATTCACTTCAGCATAACAGTTTAAAGAAAGATTAGGGCATAGTGATAGATTAGGGCACGCTCTCTCAATGCTAGCTAGTTCTCTATTTATCCCCTCTTCCCATGTGAAGCGCTTCAAAGAATTTGTGGTCCTTTGGCCCAAATGGGGGACGTATTATTTGGGGAATGTAGTGATAGTGCCCAAACTAGAACCGAAAAACATGCTCTCAATATGGAAAACACAGTGTCTTCCTAGACTGAAAAGTGCCTCTAAATTAGGCATTCCTTAGATAGTGCATGCATATGCCTCTGTCACAGGCGCCTGTGACTTCTGCTGTGCCTCATGGAGGCTTTTTTGTCTACTGCTGCACCCTCAATAGAACTTCGTGCGGCATAGAAAACAAGACTTTACAGATTTACTGAGCATGCCAATCTGCTGAAGGGGAATCACCTGTTTGGCAATAGGTAAAGAAACTAACAAGGGGCAGAATTCAAGTTGGAGTACCTAAGGTTGGGTGGTGAATTAGTACTAAAGCCTTAATCTAATTTATAACAGTGCTTTGCACTTCAATGTTTACTGAAAGAAAATAATTTTCATTGTATTGGATCCATTTAATTATTGTCGGAGTGTGCTGGGTAATACCCTCGAAATGCTAGAGGTACACACACAAACACTCGACTTTTTTTTCCACAAGTGAAAAAGCAGCTATTTGTTATTCATTAAGAATCAAAATATCTATGAGCATACAAAGATGGGCTGTCATCACAGAAAGACAAATCTGTGTCCAAAAACAGGCAATGTGTTACCATAACGGTATAAATAGTCTATACCTAATCTCTGGTCAGAGCATATAAAAAACCAGTGATGAGTATAGATCTAGAACCTCCAGATACCCCAAATCACATAAACTGGAAGCAGTCTGTAGCATCTATTTTTCTGTAACCAGTTCATAAGCCAATGATGCAAAGTGATGCCAGCCCAATTTTCTTCAATGTTGAGTCCATCACACACAAGTGTACAAGATCTATTGAGTTTGCTCACTAGATTGATCAACACATAACACACAAGTCTTGTCTAAGTTGATCTCCATACCCGAAGCCCTGCAAAATAGCTCGAAGATTTCTGATATGACCCTCCATTGGAGATGTTTGAAGATAGGTTCAATTGGTTATAGCTTCAGAAATTCAAACTAAAGTCATTGATTGCTTATAAATTACATGCAAGAAAATATATGCCAAATTGATTACGACTAACTTCCAAGGAATCCACATTCACGTGCTGCTTTTCTTTTTTCTTGTCTTTAAAACTTGGCAAACACAACTTGTGAAACTCACTTGACAATCTGAAAAGCCATACTCTTTTTCAACATGGGTCAAGTTTCCCTCTTCTCAGGGAATTTAAAGATAAGTAAATATTTTGATTGTTTCTCTTCTCACAATGGAGCATGCCCTAGGTCACCAGGAATGTCTCTTTGCTACATAAAAGACAGGTGAAGTCCTGCCAAAGCATAGGGAGAATGTGTGCTCGAAATCAAAACATTCAAATCAGCAAAAAGGAGAATTCTACAATGAAAATAGAAAATTATGAGCTGTAGATT
>LPNX010917684.1:60565-75163 GCA_001517045.1 Pseudotsuga menziesii | reverse complement strand
GATAATGTCTTAAGCGTCGCTTTCCATTTTAAATAATTAACCAATTATGACAAATTATTAAATGATTGATAAGACATTATTAAATGAATGAGTAATTTAAGCGCCATCGCTTAAGCGACGCTTGCAAGCCTATCCGTCGCTTAAGTGATGCTTATCAAGCCTAGCCGTCGCTTAAGCGACGCTGATCACCACCATTTCAAAAAAAAAAATTATCTTCCTGATTTTTGGCACTGTTAAAATAAAAAATCCACGCGTCGTCGGAAAAAACCGTTGGATTTTGGATCGAAATATAGTAGTGATCAAAGCAGTAAATCAAAAGAAAACAGCCTCAAACCAATAAACAAAGAAAATAACATCAAGCATTAAAGAAAACAAATCAATTTATTTATGTACAAAATGAAAAGAAAATGTGGGCCCGCCCTTAAAAAATCTTCAGTCCAACAAGTTAAAGGGCTAGGCTGTAGTGTAGGCTGAAAATCTATCCATGGTCTAGCTGTGTTATTTTTGAAATTGAACACATGTCTACTATCCGACAGTCATCTTTTTCAGCCTGAGGAAGTTGAAGGAGCTCAGGCTGAGTGTCAATCATTGAACGGGCCTTTCTTGAGGTATGATGTCTTAAATTAAGCTTGGTTAGATAATTTCCCAAGACAGAACCAACAGATTCATTACCTTCCCCTAGCTTAGTGACAGTATGCTTCATGTAAGGCTCTCTCAAAATTTTTATCTGATTTGGGGTACCCTTGAGAGGTAATAATAAATGAGACCAATTTGAAGTGAAATAACCTTTCAACCTGACAGACCAATCTCGGTTGAGAATAAGCCCATATCCACTCGGTATGTCAGCCACCATAATGTCAATAAATTGACATATCTTGTTATTTGCAGAAAAGCGAATGAGGACATTTTTCATCTCTCCCACTACTTTGACACCTGTGCTATCTAATTGCGTTACTTCCCAAGGGGTGGACTCTGGTTGTCCCTTAATCCTTTTGCAAACTTCCAATGGCATAACATTCACCGCTGATCCAGAATCTACCAAGCAATTATGCACATTATGATTCAACATTTCTAGGGTCAAAAGAAAAGGTGGGGTATCAGCTTTCTCTTCCCAACCTGGTTCTATGTCTTCTTCTCCCGGTTGGTTTTGAGTAGGTATATCCTCTTCAAGCCCTCCAATTTCATTAGTGTTTCCCTCATTAACACCTACCTGTTCTTCCACAAGTTTGACAGGCTCACTGATTGGCTCAGCTTCCTGGTTGACAGTAGTGACTTCAGGTGTTTTATCTTTCACCTTCCCATCGACCTGTCTTTTGATATTCTCTTGCAATTTTTTAATCTTCAAAATTATTGCATTGTCCTTAATTGTTAGGTCCGTATCTTTTGTTGCTGCAGGTGTGGATTCAGACTTGAGAGAATTTTCTTCTGTGTTGAATAGCGAAACACCATTCCATAAGAACATGGTATCATTATCTTGTTTCTCTATGGTCTGGTTTTTTTCTTCTTCTTCATCGCTGTCTTCAGTCAATTTAGATTCCAACAGCTTATTCATCACCAATGTCATTGAATTTAACCATTGAGGACACTTCTTTTCAGAGTAAGGTTGTTGGTGGAAAGTGCAGAAATTGTCCCCCCCTACCTCTGTTATGTTCATTGATGGTAAATTTGGGGGAGGGATTTTCCATTGGTTACTATCCTCTCTTTTTGGATAGTATGGTTTGTAAGTTTTCTGAATTTCCCTTTCTTTCTCCAAATCTACTATTCGATTGGATAGTTTCTGCATCATTTTCAGCATTCCCTCAAAATCATGCGATTGCTCCTCTTTGGGTTTAGACAGCCATAGGGTTTTCCTCCTGGTAGTCTTTTCTTCAGGTAGATCAGGATAATCTTCTATACTTTCCCTTTCAGCTTCTACCCTTTCTGCCTCTTCATAAGTCTCTACCAATGTAGGTTTGGCTTTGATCTTGGCAAACATGGCCAGCTCAGGTCCTAGGGCTGAGGTATAATACTCAATTAAGACCTTGTTTGAGGGTTTGTCAGCTTCAGAAAAGTTCTTTAAATACGTTGAAAATCTTTGAGTAGAACTATGTACCTTCTCATTCTTCTCTTTCTTTAACAAACCAAGACCTTTCATCAGTGAGGCATGTGTCTTCAGGACTGTGTATTTACTTCTGAAAATCCTTTCGAAGGTGTCCCAATCAGGAATAGAGTTTGCAGGCAGACTGAAATACCAGGATGTTGCTGCTCCTTTAAGGGTATATGGGAATAATCTACAGACCACATCCTCGTGCTCTCCAGCCCTTAACCCCTCTAATGCTAAATAGAAAATTTGCAAATGGTCATCTACAACAATATTTTCCTTAGGGTCAAATTTAGGCAGCAGCTTATCAAAAGCTTGAGGTAGGTTATGCAATGGAGGTGTGAGGTTCAAAGGGGATCTAGCTCTCCAAGCAGGTAATGGGTTGGGATGATTCACAATTACACCAGCCATGAGCACAGATAAAGGAACAAAGTATGAGTAAAGAGCAACATAGGGTGAGAACAGGCTTTCTTACTTCAAAGGTATAACCGAAACCTGTAAGTACTTGGGTCAGGTTACAAGCTTCAAAACATCTGCTGGTGGGGTAATATTGGGAAAAAATAAGTTTCCACGGCCAGCCATGCACTGGCGGCCCTCCTTCTAGCGCCAAAACTATTGCGGCCTGGAAATTCGCAGGCAACAACAGTAAGGGATTCTCCCCAGTCAACGTTCCCAACTAGCCCGTGACTTTTTGGTATGGGGAATCCGTCCGGTTTGCGGTCCGGCTACCGTAGGTCAAGTAACAAAAAACAAAGGTTTTACCAGTTACGGCCTGGTCCACCGTGTATTTTTGTATTTTTGACTTAATGTATGAAATGCAAGTGCCTAATTAACAATGCAGGGCGATAAGGATGCAGGGAGCAGTCACAACGTGATGCGCAGGTTCTTACCTCTTGTCTTAGGCTCACAAGCATCTAAATCACATATGCAACAATGAAGTAAACTAACTAACTAACTATCTATCTATCTATCCCCGGGGAGCCAAATTGTAATTTATTTATGAGTAATTTGTATTATCCATGCATTATAAACATAAATTACAGATAGCTGATGTTCATACTTACAACACATGAATGATTGAAGATATTTCAACAATCAGATAGCCAATTGTTTTATGAACAGCATACATTACTCATGGTGGTAATTCCACAAAATAAACCAGAAATGATTTAAACAAGAACATAGGTTCTAAGAGTTAGAACGATCTCACGGTTAATGGACAAAAGGCTGGAAAACAAAATAGTTCATCTTTCAGCCATCCACAACATAAAATTTGAAAGTGCCATCAATCTTTCTCCAACAGGAAAACAACACTTCTTTATTGCAAAGAGAAATAGTTCTTCTTACAATATCGTTCTCTATGTCTAACTGGGAAAAAGCCCTTTTTCCCTCTATGTCTTCTACATTTATACAAAAAGGGCAAGACTGTTGGGCTTCCCAACTCTTCGTTTCCCAACGTTTACTTTTCCTTAAAGATTTACAAAATCGTTACAAAGTACAAAAAGTGACCACTCCTTTATGAGGAGGGTCCCATTTGGGCATCTAGAAATTTCTTCCATTTTGAAGCTTCAGAGGCAATGCCCTCAAACGCGCAGGGTTCCAAAAACTGAATGTTGATTTCAAATTTTGCAGCCTGGTTCTTTATAGCCTCAAATCTGGCTGCGCTCAACTGAAGCTGGTCCTCCAAAAGCTGCACACTAACAGCTGAATGGCCTACTTCACTTCTCAGAATCTGGTCATCAATGGCCTTAATGTGTTGCAATCTTGCTTCTTCATCCTGATATCTTTTTTGCAACATCTCCACAAATGAATTATGGTCTGGAAAATCATCAAGCCTCTGCTCGGCCTCTATCTGGCACCGGTTGTATGTAATAAGGAGCCTTCTGAAAAATTCCGTGTAGGCTCCCTTCGTCTTCTTGACTGCTTTCTTGAAATCCTCTGCGGTGTTAATAGCAAATTATATTAAGTCATAATCCCGCTTGAGGGCTTGTTTATCCTTTGATGGCAGCTCTGCTGGAGTTTCTTCATTATTTTCCAGCCTCACCATTCTTGCAGTCAGGACTTCAAGGACGTCCTGAGATCTGTCCACAAAGTAAGAGGAGTTTTCCACGATTTCCTCCAATCGGCCATCTATCTGCAGCACTTTACATCTCTCCTCTTCAACAGCAGTCTGTAGCTACAGCATCCTGGCCTTTTGGGCCAGCACGTATTCCCTGAAGGGTTGTAGATTGACCTGCTGTTCTCTTGCTACTTCCAGAGCAGTTGTTAGGGAAGTGACCTGCTCTTGATGTTTCTTTTCCTGTTCTTGGGTGTGCAGCTCACTGGCCTCCAAGATGATCTTTTACTGCTCTTCTAGCTCTTCTACCTTTCCTCGCAGCTGTTCCTTCTCCATCTTAAGCTCTTGATATTCTTTTTGCACTTTCTCCAGGCATTCCTGTGTGGTTTCCCTCACTTGTTTCTCCACCTGGAGGAGCTGCAGTTCATTTTTTGAAACCCTCATTTCTTCGTTCATATCTTCATACTTCCTATTAAGCCTATTGTTTTCTTCTCTCTCTTTCCTTAATGTATCTTTCAACTGAGTAGAGGATTTTTTGGACTGCTCCAAGTCAGTCATTACATTGTCCATGTTATCTTCTGAGGCGTGGATTAGTGCAGCCCCGGCTCTCAGGGTGAATCTCGGATCCCAGTCTGTTCCCAACACAATATCCGTATCCGTTATCATTTTACTAGGCATACCTCCTGTTTCAACCCTCTTTTTTGTTCTCTTCACTATCCTCTTTGTTTCCCTGTCGTAGAAAACAATATTGAAATCAGGGATTTCTTCTCCTTTTTTATGCACAAAGGGGACCAGCTTCAGTGTGGGGACCATGGGTGTGCTAGAAGTAGGCACTTGTGGGTCCTGAACCTCTGGGTTTTCCATATCCTGGGTCTGCCCTCCAGCTGTGTCAGAATCTAACTTTTATGTCTCTGTTTGTGTCATCCTTAGCCTTTCTGCTTCTTGCTTTTGCAGCTCCTCATCAAGCTTCCTTTTCTTTTTTTCTTCTTCGTTCCTAGCTGCTTCTTCTACTTCCTTAGCTGCTTCTTGGGAAGCTTTTCTTTTCTCTTCTTCTTCATTGTGCATCCACCCTGCAGCTTCTTGTGCCAATCTCTGGGCTTCCTCATTCCTTCTCTTTGCTTCTTCTTCAGCCTTTGCTTGTTCATCTCCCTTCCCACCTTTGGTGGTGATTTTCTTCTTGAATCTTCTCCTCATAGATGTCATGTTCAGGGCACTTCGGAAGATAGATTCTTCCCTATCCCAATGGTGGGTATACTCAAAATGTACATTGTTGTCTTTACAATGTTCAGCAACTTTTCCGCGGGAGTCACTTCTATGAAAATGCATCTTGCCAAAATGAAACCTTTCTAGTTCTTGTACAAACTCATCCTCTTTCTTCACCCTAGTGAACCTGTAGCTTCCTAGCTTGAAGGGAAAAGGAGGATAGGCCAACTTCTTGTGCTCAAACAAGAAACTCCCTATTCCATCCAAGAAGACCTGCCTCACTGCCTCCTTGTGAATGATGTAATCAGTAGCGTATTTGGGCAGCGGGGAGGGTGCTTTCGAACCTCCAAACATCCTGAAGTATAGGCCATCTTCAGTCAAATAGTAATTTGCGTATTCTTAGATTACTTGCAGCGCCTCTTCTAACATACAATCACACTCCTTCAGGAAAATGAGCATGTATAAGGGCATGATGAAGTGTTCACAGACTTCTCGGTAATGGATGTGATATTTATGTGCCCACAATGGTTTATAGGCAGAATAGACATGCATTCTTTCCATGTCCCAGATGCACCTGAGGCCAGGAAAAGGCTGATTGTATAATATAAAATCTATAAGTATGGATCTCATAAAGAATTCAGACCTCTTTTGGGACACTCCTCCCAAAGACGAGGCCAAGCAAGCTGAAAGACTATTTGATACAATGCTGGCCCAGTTGAAAATTGTCCCCTGGGTTATAACATAAAAAATGATTGGGATCCATCCTAACTTGAAGAACCTACCATGTGCCCTTCCAAAAATCCTGTTCAGCATTAAAGCTATGAACCTATAGGGGGACCTTAAGCTTGCTGTATCGTAATCACCCGTCGGTCTGTATCTGTAATGTTTTCCCTGCAACAACATCTTTTTAAGAGTCTCTGCCAGGTACATTCTAATGTTGTTCAGCCAATCATCAGATAAAAATACTTGGGCTTCTGGCAGGTGGTAAGCTAGAGCTACATATCCAAGGCTATATGCAGCATAGCCCTATCTTTCAACATTTTCCAGAATCATTGTTGTGACATCTGCCCGGGGCAGAATCTAACCGATTACTTCAGAGCACGGGAACAACTCTGGTCTAGTGGCAATCTTCATCAGTGAAGATCTTTCTATGTTGGCATATATGGACTCTTCTTCCAATCCCATGTCAGGAACCTCTCTGCATGTGATCAGTCTATATATTCCCCCCCACTGGTATTTAGGTTCGACACCATAAATACACTTAGTGTCTTCGTATATATATTCATTTTTGGTGACAGTTTCTACTTCGGGCTCTTCCTCGACCACATGGGCCTTCTTCTTTTGCCTCTTTGACATTGTGAACTCTTCCTACCATAAAATTGTAACATTAAGCCATTTTGGCTGGGTGACAAAATTGTAGACATCAATGTGCAGTGTGTCATTTCTTCTATGTTTAACATGATAGCAATCGGTTAATGAAGCAAATATATGCATGTATATAAGCAGAAATGGCCTAACTACCAGAACCATTGAAACACAATGTGCAGTGTTCAGTGACTTAGTCTATGTCTAGCATGATGGAAAATAGTTATATGCAGTAAACTGTGCAAGATACCACTGCTTTCCAATACCAACAATTCTAACAATATTATCGGGTGGAAATAAATCTACATTAACATGACTAAAACCTTCCGCTCTCTGCGGGTGTCGTTACCATTTTGCTGCACGGGACAGAGAGGGGGAAATACACAAGATTTCAATGGTGTTCCAGCCAAACCATGCCCATGCACTTATGGTCAACAAACTAAACGCAATGGCATATCCACTTCCCCCGGCCTGGTCTCAAAAACGACTGCGCGCGAAACGGCGCGGCGAAAAGACATTGGTTTCTAAAGGGTAAGAGCCACGAGAAAGGAGGGCAATAAATCCACAAACCACCGGCAGGCCAAGACAACCCTCTCCCATCAAACATCACCACACAGGGTAGCTTGGTGCAGACGGCGAAACGACCGTCCGCACCAAACCCCCATTTTCTAAGCGTAGGGTCACAGACATAGGCTGCGGGAAAATACTACTCAACGAGTCAAAATGCCCCCTCCCGGGACAGTTAAGATAAAAAATCCCCAACTATATAGGTGTGCAACTAACAGGGTGAAGGTAAACAGCCATGACAAAACCTAACCGTGGCAAGCATCAATCAAATGTTCAACGGAACGGGGAAAGGGAAACACGAGGCTACTTGGCAACGGCGTGTAACCGGGGTGGAGAGGCATGTCGAGCTTCACGGTTGAGACACCTGGACTGTGTGTACTGAAAACGGGGGACCAGGCAAGCGCGAGCGGTCGACAGCACGTGATAACGACAAACGGAACGGCAATAGTCGAAAACCACATAAGATAATCCAACAATCCCAACCCCATCTATATATAGTCAACCTGTGTAGTGGGGGAAAGTTAAAATATCAGACGTCGGAGACATCTAGATCAGAATTCGAAAGTGTATTTCCTTCCGCAACGGCGGATGGCCAAATCGCTAAGCCATCCACGGAGACATACATAGCGGAACTTCGGAAGACTAGTCAATGGGCCAATAGTGAAATGGGAGCCGCAACGGCAAAGCGGCGAAGGGTAAATCGATCCGTAGTAGGTAAAGTCTGAGTCAGAAGAAAAACGACTACGCATCGGCACGGTTAGTGCTTCTTTCATCCGCAACGGCGGAACCGTAAAGCATACCACCGTCCGCAAAGTCGGGGCTTGAATCGGAAACGACAACACCAAAGGCTCAGAAAAGGTTAGTCTTTTGGTAGCCGCAACGGCGGAGTAGCAAAGGGTACAGTCTTCCGCAACGGGTGGATTTAAATGACTTAGACGACCAGGGAAGGAAAAGCATTTCGCCGCCGCAACAGCGGATGCCTGAGACTTACAGGGCTGGCTAAAATCACAAAGCGGGAGCCGAACATTCAAATAGGGATCGGAAGACTTAGCAGTTTTCCATCCGCAACTGCGGAAGAAGAAGTCATAAAAAGTTCCGATGCAAAACCAGAAAGCAGCCGATGTGAAAAACAACGAAGCCAAAACCGATTATCCATCCGCAACGGCGGGGGAAAAAGGCAAATACATTTCCGATTCAGTCATGCTGAAAATGCATTTAAGAGCAACGATGAAGTCTGAACAAACCGTGGATTGTCTCAAGCATTAGAGGAAAATAAAACAAGTGATAGATCAATTCGAGCAAATGAAAATCATTCTGAAAAAATCATTAGATCAAATCAAAGAATAAAATCGAACTAATCCAAGCAAAAGGAGGGTCCCGAATTTTTTTGGAATTTTGGGAATTTGTTGCAGCTGCAACAGAGCTAAAATGTTCCAAGTTGAGAGTGAGATTGATGAAGAGGGTGGTTTCCCAACGAGTGGAAGAAGATTCCAATCGAGTAAGAGGAGAAGGACTATGACGAGGAGAAAGAGTTGAAGTGCAACCAGAAGAGGGGACTATGAAGTGGTGCCACAACTCGATGAGGAGTCTTACGATGAGGAGGAGGAGTATCACCTTATTTACGAAGATGAGGAAGAGGTGCCAGATCCATACCAGACCCAATACTACGACATACCTATGACTCCGTGCACATCTCCGACATCAGAGGTAAGACCCAAAAGTGCATCAAAGTGTTTTTTTGTCGATTTAGAGTAAAAGAGTAGTCAAGATAGTGGTAAAAAGTTTCCTACTAGTGGTCCATCTAATTTGGGTTTGTCAGTACCCCAAAGGAATAGGATGGTTGGGGATGACATGAAATTGTCTATATATTCAATGGAAATGGGTTGGAAGACCCTAAACAACATCGGTTTTTGTGTGAAGTTGTCTCGACTGTGAAATAGGTTCAAGATGACGTAGTAAAAAGGGCTCATATGATCATGACCTTTAGGGGCTGTGCTCTAGATTGGTATATGAAATTATCTATGGTTCTTACGGAAACCCCTCATAAGTCTTTAAATCAGTTTCAAACTGGGTTGATAGAGGAATTCAAGAATCCTAAATATGAGTCGCAATGTATTACGAAGTTGAAGGAAATTAAGCACTCACAGGGTGAATTTGTCTGGTATTTCGACCAGAGACTCAAACCCCTAATGGCTTAGGTAATTTTTCATATGTCCGACATTCAAAATAAAGAGTGGTTTATTGTTGCGTTATTACCCCATATTCGTGCTCACCTAATGCAACAGAAGATAGTGTCCCAAATAGAAGCTTTGGAAATTGCAATGAAATTAGAAGCATCACCAGTTGAGGAAATTGGTGCAAAAATGGCACAAATTTAGTCGCAACTGGTTATTCTTTCACCATAGATCCAATATTGCTATGCAACCAAGTCCTAGAAATAGCATAAAAATAGCAGAAATAGACCAAAAGAGAGTAATCCACACCTTAATAGTGAAGAGCAAGGATATGTAACAATCCTCTTCAAGGGATGAACCTCCTTACACAATATACTTGTGTACCCAAAGACAAGAAAATATACAATGCTTACTAACATGAGAATATATCCTTCATATATATAGGAGACATAGGTGTACAATAACAACTAATAGACCAAATCCTGCATCAATAATATGTGATACACCACCATATAGGGGGTAACGTGCCACACTATAGGGGGGGAATGTGTGCAACATTTAGGGCTTAACATGCCCCTCCCATTGAGAAAAGCATTGTCCTCAATGTTTGGGTAGTTGTGGATGCATTTGTATGAAGGACTCATCTTCCCATGTTGAATCTGTAGCTGGTATGTTCTTCCACGTGATGAGGTACTCAATAATAGCTTGATTTCATAGTTGTTTGGTCCTTGTTTCAATAATTTGTTCAAGTTTCCATATGATTTTTCCTTATTCAAAAATCCTCTGACTGTGATGTTTATCTCCTTATTGTTTCATCCTATTTTTGGACATCTTCAGTATTTGGAGAACTACTTGTCGGTGTTCCATGCGATCTACCACATCTTAAACTATAGATTTTCCTTGTTCAAACCTTCTTTGGAAGATTGCTTTATGATCGACTTGAAATTGAGGTAAAATTCAATTTTTTCCACTCCTCTGTGTGTGAAACTTTGTCCTAATGTAGACTAGTGTGTCCTCTTTCCAATGTCATAGGTCTGACCTAATTTGGATGTGCCAAATTTTTTTTATTACAAATATCCCAACACTACTTATTTTTGGCCTATCCAGAAGAGAAAAAATGTAGGGTATGCCTCGTATCCAATATTATATTTTTGTATCTAAAAACCCTACCACATTTACCCTGGTCTATCCCCTTTCTCATACAAAAGGTCTCACTCAATTTGGATCTCAGATTGCTCAGATATGACCTTTTTCCCAGGAACACCAATTTCAAATTCTAATTTGAAGACTCTTTTAGGGCCGACTTGTAACTGAGATAAAATTTGAATTTCAAATTAAATAGGTCTGTAACTTCAGCCTATGGTACCCTAATGTGTCCTATTTCCAATTCCGTAGGTAGGACCTAGTTTGGATATTCCAAAAAATAGTTATTTGAAATCTCCTAAAGATTCTTAGTTTTTTCCTATCCATGAGAGCAAACTTGTACGATATGCCATGTGTTTAATAATTCATTTTTGTAGCTGAGAATTCTACCACAGATACCTTGGTTTTTCTTCTTTTATATGCAACTAGCATCACTCAATATCAATATCAAATTCCCCAGATATCACCTTTTTCCTAGCACACTTGTTTCAACCCCTAATTGGAAGACTATTTTAGGGTCAACTTGTAACTGAGATAAAATTTGAATTTTACCTCTTCTCGGTATAAAGATTCAGCCTATTGTACCATGATGTGTCCTCTTACCAATTCTGCAAGTCTGACCTAATTTGAATTTTCCAAAAAAACGTTATTCCAAATCTCCCAAAACTTATTATTTTTTTCCTATCCAAAAGAACGAATTTGTACCGTATTCCACGTGTCCAATATTTTGTTTATGTAGATGAAAATTGTTGTAAAGGAATATACACCAAATAACCATAGGTCTGGGGTTACCAACATACTCAATTAACTTGCAGACAATTGACTTCTAAAGTACAGAATAGGAAATAGGAGGGTTAGAAGGACTTACTTGTTAAACGAAGGTCGATCCTTGCTATCCTCTTCCTCTCTGTTCCACTTCCAAAGTCTTCAAGGTTGCTCCTCTTTCACTTGTCAAGAGCCAATCTTCCAGATACAAGATGATTCATATATATATGAGCAGGTTAGATAAATCATATATAAGATGTAGAAACATAAATATTTATCAAACCAAGATACATGAAACACATATGGAAGAAGGATTCTCTTTATTATCAATAATGAAGAAGTTGAGATTACAACCCAACGCTTGAGACAAGGACTCCTCTGCAACCAAAGGATTCTGAGTTCCACTGCTCCAAAGACTTATGTATACAATCCACCAGCATAACTTTTCTCTCCAAGTATATATCTAACACCCTCCCCAAGGCCTATATTTATATGGAGGAAATAAGGCAGTTTCACAAGTTGAGGAGGTTGAGACAGTTAAGGTGATTAAGGAAAAAGGCTTAACTAAGCTCAAGCTATCGCGTGTTATTATTTTTAACTGTTAAGGGACACATTCGTGAGTATGTAGAAGGACAACCCGTGAATGATTCACGACTTACCATAAGGGAAACCTGCAAATACATCCATTCGCGACTTGCAGCAACCGACACTCGCGAATGACTCGCGAGTTGTATAAAGGGAGTGTCACGAATACAACTTAACATAGTAAAAATGGCAAAGTAACTAGCTGGATAAAGGAAGAATGTGTTATAAAATAAGCCACTCTATAGTCCCCTAGGCAAACCTCAATCCATAGATGTCCTTTTGTGTACCAACATGAGGAATGTCAACACTCGGACGGAGAGGTGCCATTTAGGTGGATAACAGATGCCCCCTAATGTGTGAGGTCAGAGGGAAACGATGGCTGAAATACATTATAATCTTTAACTCTGGAGAAACTCAGAAATCCAATGGAGCAGAGATAGTACCTGAAACAAATACATAGTAATGTCATATACAAATTTACATCTAAGGATCCTATGTTCAATTTACTGGAACACGAGCTCCGTTACAATATCTGAGTACATCATATAGCACCATGTATATTACAAAGGTGGATCGAAGCCACAATATACAAGAATGAGTCTTCAAATATCTGGAAGCTGTGTATAGGAACAGAACATAATCTTGCGCAACTTAGTCCATAAAGAGGAACTAAGGTCTTCATAAAGGATCCCAAAGAACCAATACAATCCAAGCCATGTGAATAAGGGGAGTTGAAGTCGAACATGGAAAGGATTCAACAGTTTGTCAATCAATAGATGATACTCAACAACTGAAGCAAAGGAATTCACCAATGATGAAAGTGAATCCTGAGGTACCATCATCAAAACTCTAGGTCTTCGTCATCAGGAAGTGCTGAAACAGAACCATGCTGTGATAAGGAAGGCAACAGATTCTCCAACGGATCACAAGAGTGACTAGGAACTGGGCAAAAGAAGGGAGACACAAATAGATAACTGATATAACAATGATGGGATCAGGCTATAAAACAGACATTGAGAAAATTCCTTGAACAGGGAGCACACCACAGAGATGACCCAAGGCAGCGTATAACTTATAAGTAGAGCAACTAGACTTATCTGTCATGTAGGAGACATGATCAGATTCCCCAGGTATAACGGACAAGAGGAGTAAGAAACCCAAAGTGATAGCTGAACACAAGTACACATTGAATCATGGATATCGGAAAGCCAAGAGTGCTATGTTCAAGGATGACATGCTGCCATTACTAAAAACAAGAGAAAACTTCTTCCTTACCTTCCCTGTTAAATTTTAACGAGTCCAGGAAAGCCAACTCGGTTCCCTCTTCATTTTTTAACAAGCTTGAAGAGATGAGAAAATAATGCTTGATAGTATCCCCTCTTTCTTGTAAAAGTTTAACAAGTTCAAGAAAGAAAACTCGATACCATCTTCATTTTTGGCAAGCTCGAAGAAAAGAAAGAAGAATGCTTGATAGAGCACTAATTCGTGGATTTTACGAGCCCGAACTAGTACATGATCGATGGTGCTTTCATAATTTAGAGAGTCTGAAAACTCCAAAGAAGACTCCAGGGGGGTCCTTTTTCGTACAATTTAGTCTCCTGAGGCCGAAAAAGGTTAAATTACCACCTACCCAACGCTCCTTCAAAAGCAGCATATAGCCTGAGTTTTACGAGTGTGAAGGAAGTCAAGATCACTCGAAAAGATCCATTTGATTACGAGAAAAGGGGCTTACAACAATAAACTCGATGCTTTGTTCTCTAGGGTTTAACGAACATGACAAAGACATAAAGTACACTCGGAATCTTTTTCATGTTTTGGTCCAGAGCACGAAAAAGAGAAAACTAAGCTCATACCAGGGGTTCCTTTTCCGTAAGTTTAGTCCCTCAGTTTCGGAAAAGTGATAAACCTATGCCTGAGAATACTCTTCTCAATTCAAATAGAAAAGAGATAACCTACCACCAATGTGGAAGCCCATTCACATATTCTTAACGAGCTTGAATGGACAAGTTTACTCGGCAGTCAAGTCTATTTTGAGGAGTCATGCTTGGGCCTAAAGAAACTCAAAATATTTCCCATGAAGTTTTAACGAGTCCGGAAAAGTCAACTCGTGGCCTCCTTACTGTTTTTAAAGAGCTCGAAGGAGAGCAAAAAGAATGCTCTAAATGTGAGGAGACGAGTGTCATAGGCAGGAGAAACTAGTTCCAAGCGCAAGGAATAGACCTATGCATAATGCAAGGAAAGTGAGCAAGACAAGGACACTTGGGGAATGTCTCCGCAAGGTAAAGGGTGTCAAGTTGCAAAGGCAAAATGATACAAGGCTGGGCAATGATGAGAACAAAGATGAGGGCTTATACAACGAGCTAAAAGCGTGGAAGCCGGCATCAGGCTCATAAGCGCGAGCAGGGCACATGCAAATGAAATTACGACTTGAACAACAAGGTGAGGCCAGTAAATAGTTGTGAACCCAACTACAAATCCTGTCTCCAAGAAACAACAACATTAGAATCATATTCAGAAGAAACGATCCGATGGGGGTCGCTTTGGTAGAAACACATGTGACTTTGCTATCTTCTATAAAAGATAAAGTCAAAGTAGAATCAATCGAAGAAGATTATATAGAACTAAGGCTCGAGGGTTTATAATCAATAAGATAAACCTGA
>LPNX010917684.1:34269-60342 GCA_001517045.1 Pseudotsuga menziesii | reverse complement strand
GGGTCTTCTATCACCATGAAGTCAACTAAGACGGTCTTCTCACCCAAAGTAACAGGTGTTTGAGCAAGAATTCCCAAGGCTATACAAGTTCTTCTATCAAATGCCAGTAACTGACTAACAGTTGACACAAGGCTGGGAGATCCCATGCCTCGCCAAGCACGAGCAGACAAAATACTAACTGAGGCTCCTTCATCAACAATACAATGAGCAATCGTATATGGTTCAACTTTGACCTTTATCTAGAAAGGTGCAACAGAAGGAAGGCGCGGCTCAACTAGGCTATCCCAATCAAAGGAAGCAATCCGAGAGCTTGGTGGGGGTTGATCCGAAACAAGTTCAGTGCCCCCTTATTCAGTAAGTTCTGAACTGGCAGTGAAGAAAATGTGACTAGTAGACACTTCACTCTCCAAAGGAAGAGTGGGATTGATCGATACTGGAATCGATTCAACTACTTCGTGAAAGTCACTCTCGGGAGGGAGAGTGGGATTGACCAAAGATGACATTGGTTCAATCATAGTAGGATCACTCTTCGAAAGAAGAGTGGGATCGACCAAATCTGAGATTTGTTCGACCACTTGATCAACCAAAGGTTGAGTTGTTTGTTGAGAAACTATAGGGTGTTCAGGAGAAGGAAATTCTTGAGTCTTGGACCACACTCTTCACACCTCTACGATAGCAGGGCATAGGTGAGTAAGATGATCTCCCTCGCATAACATACAAGGGAACTTAAGTTTGCACTTCGAACGACCAGTTTTCTCAACTGTGTCAACATGACTAGCAGTGGCTGACTATTTTCTCTCAACATGACCTGCAGAGGATGAGAGTTTGCCCCCAGCATGAACAACAGAGGCCGGGTGACTAGGTCCAACGTCACTAAGAGAGGCTGGTTGTTGAGAGACTTCAGGATGTTCAAAAATGGGATGACCATGACTCCAAACTCTGCGCACCTCCGCAATAGAAGGGCATTTATAAGTAAGGTGATCTCCCTCACAAAGCTTACAAGGAAACTTGGGCTTGTGTTTTGAATGGGTAGTCTTTTCAACAGTGTCAACATGACTCGCAGTGGTTGACAGATTGTCTTCAGCGTGAACCACAGAGGCTGAGAGACTGCCCCCAGCATGACTTGCAGAGGCTGAGAGACTAGGTCCAACATGACTTGCAGAGGTTGGATGGGCACCACCAACATGAACTACAGAGGCTGAATGGTTAGGATCAACATGCTTTGTGGAAGTTGAGTGTGTACCCCCAGCATGAACAACAGAGGCTGGGTGGATGGATCCAACATGAACAACAGAGGTTGGATGGGGAGTTTCAACTTGAAAAATAGAGGTTGAACGGGTGCCATCAGCATGCACTGCAGAAGCTGAGTGACTAGATCCGACATGAACTGGAAAGGTTGGAAGGATTCCACCAGCATGATCAACAGAGGCTGGATGGTGAAGATCAACTTGACTTGCAGAGGTTGAGTGCTTAGATTCAACATGACTTGCAGAGGTTGGATAGGTGCCCCCAGCATGAACTGCAAAGGCTTGGTGGTGAGGTTCAACTTGACTTGCAGAGGTTGAACGGGTGCCCCCTTTCTTATGTGCCTTCTTCTTATTCCTCCTTCTTTTACTCCTTTTAGACTGCCCGTTACTAGTATCAGTACTTTCACCGCATGAGGTAGAAGGAGGAGGAGAATAAAATACAGGTGAAGGGGAAGCAATGTTTTGATGCCCTTGATATAAGGAGCTTACTTGAGAACCATCAGGAGCATTCAGGACAGTTGGAGTGGAAAACAACCACACCGGTATCCCTAAGGTGAATCCAGGAAGATTCAGGGTGGCCATCAAGGGAACACCAACATTCTCGGTGAGAGGAATATTACAAGGAGTTCCCAGCATGGGGATCTCTTGGTTGGTGTTCAAAGGGGTGTTAGCCATAATTTCAAAACAAGAGACAAATTCTGAGGTTGATAAGCAACCAAAATTACAAAGCACACACCTAAAGGCACACTAAGTATAGACAAACCACACAACACTCACTAAAAATTCCTAAAGTCAAGCAGACAAACAGGTATAAGATATACTTTCCAGAAGAAAGCTGATAGACAGTTACTTGGCATCCCTGTAGATGTTCTTAGGCACAAGCAGAGGAATCACCCACCGCCCTCCCACACTTTCTACCGGGGTTACCTTCCAAGTCTGTCCAAGGTCAACCAGAAATAACCTTCTGGTGTACTTGTGTATGAACCCTAGATGTCAAAGAGACTAAAGGCTACCTTAACTATATTGACAGTCTGGGGGGACAGTCGTCAGCCGAACTCGTAAGCATGGGCAGGGTAGTTGAGCCCGAAACTCTGTCTAGGACAGAAGCCCCAGATGCGTAAAAGTCCTGAGTTATGTTTTGACAAGGATTCAGAGGGTTATCTCCTCTGTCCAAGCCTCCACGCGGCCTAGTGCGTAACTCCTGTTTGAGAGGAGCTTCCCAGATACAATCAATGTAGAAAAGGATTTACCTAGTGATAGGCCAACTACGTCTGAAATTTAACACTTGTGGGGAGTTAAAACTCCCTAGCCCACAAGTATAGCCTAAGCTAGTTAGTGTATGACCCTATAAAATAAAACTTACTAGCAATTTTTAAAATTATATCGTTTATTTTAAGGGCTGTTTTTAGTCAGAGGGTAAATGGCATGAAACTTATGTGGCGTTTTGACTCAAAAGCTTAAACAACATGACTAAGCAAAGAGAAATAAAATGTGAAAAGCAAAAACTATTCTCTTTATTTTTCTTTTTCAAAATAGAAACTCGAAAGCCACAAAAGAACAAATTCTTTTTATATTTTTCCAAAAACAATGATATGCTATGCAATCTAGACTAAAAACCTAATCTACATGCATATAAAGAAAACATATGTTTTTGTCTTTTTCTTTTATAAATGCAAAAGAAAAATCAGCCTATCAACTAATGCAAGCAAGTACTGTAAGCAAAGCAAATAGACAACTACTTTATACCCCAAAAACAAACCCTAGGTTTCCCTAAAGTTAGATATCAACCTCACTTGAAAGGAAAGCTTACAAAAGTAACCAAGCCAACAACTTTGGAATGAAGAGACTGAGCAAAAATACTGACATAAACAAAGGTCAACAAGTCCCAAGTATCAATCTAAACCTACAAACAAGGGCTGCTCAGTACGTTGTCCAACAAGGTCAATCCAAAGAAGGAGGTGGGGGGAGAAAGCAGTAAAAACGAGTATAGGTTCTTTTTAATTTTCTTTTATAAAAGCAAAAGAAAAACCACAATGCACTGTACTTGAGCAAACTTGAATCAAATAAATTGTCTAAAAGCAACATACTGAAGCAAATAGGTTGACCGAAACAAAAGACAACCAACAAGGAAGGCTAGGAACCCTATCTTGGGTGCACACAATGACAAAAATCATTGTAGACTTATAAAGGAAAATGACAACCAGCCACTGTCAGAAGATAGACTGGAAAACAGAGTCCAAGACCCTGATCACAGATCTGGGCAAAGACACATTAGGCCACAACCCAAACAGGCCAACCACTTCAGCATGCAAGCAGTAAATAATCCAAGCAAAAAGACTCAAGGGCTTTCGAAAAAGCACAAAATGTGATCAACAGAGGCCTTCAAACAAGCCACATAGCATTCATAATAAAATCCACTCAGAAACAGGGATTACCCAAAGCAAGGAACAAGCAAATTTTAACTTAAAAATCCCTACTTGCAGGAGTATTCGCGACTGTCTATAAGAGCAACCCGCAAATGACTCGCGACTGTCCAATATAGCAACCCACGAGTGTGAACCTGCATTCGCGACTGTCTAGAAGGACAACTCGCGAATGGGTATAAAGTTTTTCTCAAAAACAAGAAAAATAACAAGACTTTCGAATACTGAAGCAAGTATAAACCAGGACAAAAGATCACAGACAAACTTCCAAGAAAATACTGATCAGGATATAGAAAAACCTACAGCAGTCTAGGCTTCCCCAGCGGAGTCGCCAATTCTGTTGTAAAGGAATATACACCAAATAACCATAGGTCTGGGGTTACCAACATACTCAATTAACTTGCAGACAATTGACTTCTAAAGTACAGAATAGGAAATAGGAGGGTTAGAAGGACTTACTTGTTAAACGAAGGTCAATCCTTGCTATCCTCTTCCTCTCTGTTCCACTTCCAAAGTCTTCAAGGTTGCTCCTCTTTCACCTGTCAAGAGCCAATCTTCCAAATACAAGATGATTCATATATATATGAGCAGGTTGAGCAGGTTAGATAAATCATATATAAGATGCAGAAACATAAATATTTATCAAACCAAGATACATGAAACACATATGGAAGAAGGATTCTCTTTATTATCAATAATGAAGAAGTTCAGATTACAACCCAACGCCTAAGACAAGGACTCCTCTGCAACCAAAGGATTCTGAGTTCCACTGCTCCAAAGACTTATGTATACAATCCACTAGCATAACTTTTCTCTCCAAGTCTATATCTAACACCCTCCCCAAGGCCTGTATTTATATGGAGGAAATAAGGCAGTTTCGCAAGTTGAGGAGGTTGAGACAGTTAAGGTGATTAAGGAAAAAGGATTAACTAAACTCAAGCTATCGCATGTTATTATTTTTAACTGTTAAGGGACACATTCGTGGATATGTAGAAGGACAACCCGCGAATGATTCGCGACTTACCATAAGGGCAACCCGCGAATACATCCATTCGCGACTTGCAGCAACCGACACTCGTGAATGACTCGCGAGTTGTATAAAGGGAGAGTCACGAATACAACTTAACATAGTAAAAATGGCAAAGTAACTAGCTGGATAAAGGAAGAATGTGTTATAAAATAATCCACTCTATAGTACCCTAGGCAAACCTCAATCCATAGATGTCCTTTTGTGTACCAACATGAGGAATGTCGGCACTCGGACGGAGAGGTGCCATTTAGGCGGATAACAAAACTTCTATCACATATACCTTGGTCCATATTCTTTTCAATGCAACTAGTATCACTCAATTTGGATATTGGATTCCTTAGATATGACCTTTCTCCCTAGAACACCTGTTTTAGACTAGGTTTTGGACTAGTCACAAACCATAGATTCCTCCACAGTTTACTTCAAAACGGTAATAGATCAAGATCTAAATTTTGGACTGGAGATAGTTCAGCCTGTTTTGGAAGAGTGTTTTTAACCTATATATATGAATCCTTGTACAAAAAGCGTTGTATTGAAATTCTAAGATGAATCATTTTGCAAAATCCAGTCCCGAGGAAAGAGCTCTGATACCAAATGTTATGCAACCAAGTCCCAAAAATAACATAAAAATATCAGAAATAGAGAAAAAGAGAGTAATGCACACCTTAATAATCAAGAACAAAGATAAATAAATATCCTCTTCAAGGGAGAAACCTCCTTACACAATGTACTTGTGTACCCAAGACAAGACAATATACAATTCTTACTAACACGAGAATATCTCCTTCCTATATATAGGAGACATAGGTGTACAATAACAACTAATAGACCCAAGCCTACATCAATAATATGTAATACACCACCATATATGGGGTAAAGTGCCACACTATAGCTCGTGGAGGCAGGTGCAGGTGGGATCATCTTTCATCCCGGAGGAAATATAGTGTCATCTTATGCCTGGGGACTTGGTCGAAAAAACAATAATGAAGCTGAGTGCCTTGCGCACTTCTTGGGATTGGAGCTAACTAAGCAACTCAAGATCACCAAAATAATTGTCTTGGGAGATTCGAAACAAGTTATCCACAAAATGATCAATGGTTACAACAAAGGAGCAGTCAAAATTTGAAGAATCTATGATCGAATTTGACAAGTCTCTATAAATGCTCAAGTCTCCTATTATCACATTCTCAGAGGTAACAATTTCGACATAGATAAGTTGGAAAATCAAGGAGCCAAGTTAAAAATGGGATTTTCCAAGGTTAATGGTAACTTGAAAAACATAAATTATGTCCCTTAGGAACACTTGCAAGGATGAAGGGGTCCAAGGGTGGTCTAAGGATGGCGCTTGGCCTCCCCTCTATTTTACATTTTTAATTAAAAAAAAAGATATTTTTTTGAATGGGGGGGATTCCCCACTTACCTTCGATCACCAAGCTGGCATGCTGCATGGTCTCTGGTGCCTTGTTATCTTCTCATGGCCCATGTGACGGGCTTTAATGCAATTACATGCTCCCTTAGTGGGATTATATCTGCCGCACGAGCCATGGAAAACTCCCTCATGAAGTCTCCTCCAGCTCCATACGGTCATCAGTGCAGACAATGTTCTTAGTGGTGTAGTGAATGGATTTATTGGTGCAATGAATTCCTTTCCTGGTGTAGAGGTTTCTTGCGCAGTGAAAGGATATTGTGCAATGAATGGTCTACTTGGAGCAGCGAAAAAATATTGTGGTACAGTGAATGGTTTTTATGGTGCAGAGTCCGGTCTTCCTGGTGCAGTGGATGAGATTCTTGGTGCAGTGGAGGATTGTGAGGTGAACAATTCTCTTGCAGAGCCTCTATTCTCTTTTTCATTGGGCTCCCTAAGCATTGCAAAAAATTATTGGTTGCCTAGTTCTCAAGAGGTAGTTCTCGTTGCACACTCTGAATTGTCATTATCTCAGGAAGTTATGGCAGATAGGGACGTTACATTGGATGACCTCCAGGAATCTCTCAAGGATATCAAGAAGTAAATTATATGTCTCTATGACATTATGAATAGAGGGGTAACATAAGGTATCTCAATAGCGAAAGAATTCAAATGGATAGCCCGACAGATGGGGAATCATGACGCTCGAATAGAGGACAACCATGGAGATTTGCATGAGCTAATGTGCACAATTTGTTACATGAAGGAGGATTTATACAAGTTGGTCAACATGAATCAAAGCATCCATATTCATCACTCTCCTATCAGATATCGGGCAATGGAGGAAACCTCATTAGTTCAGCCAGTAAAATATCCAAAAGGAAAGCAGCGGGAGTGATCCAAGCTCAAATGGTATTCTACGGTTTTCTACATTTTTGTTTTAGGTGCCTATGTTTGCATATACCCTTCGAACGGTGCTATAATTTTATTTTGGCATAGTTGCAGGTTTAATTCTTTAGCTTCCAGCACAAACGATTTTGAAATTTTGGGTATAAACAGTAAATTTTGTAGGTCACATACCTCCTTTTTTGTATGCTTGGTTGGCTGCATCTTTTTTATATAAATACAATATCTTCCAGGTTTTTGTTAAAAAAAAAGTGCCACACTATAGGGGGAAATGTGCCCAACATTTAGGGCTTAGCAAATATATCAAGAAGGGGAAGGATATTTGCAAAGATGTATGATGCACAAGGTGTAAAACAGAATGTCATCATAAAGATTCATTCCCAACCTTTCTAGACTACCTTACTTTGGGTGCTCCAAATCCATTAAATTCACATGGGATGCCAATGGCCATGGTGTAGGATCTGTCAAATTAGGGGAGACCATTAATAAGAATGTTGTACTTATAAATTATAGTAAATACACCTGCCAATCTTTATTGTAATTTCTGTCGATCTATTGTAAGTTGAAAAAGGATTTGTATGGACTGAAGCAAGCTCCTAGAGCTTGGTATGGCAGAATAGATAGCTTCTTGACAAGATTGGGATTTACCAAAAGTAAAGATAATCCTAACCTTTACATGAAGATTATGGATGATGAAAATGCCATACTATTACTGTATGTGGATGATCTATTTCTGACAGGAAATGATAAATAGATCACGGATTGCAAGAAGACGCTAGATGAAAAATTCAAGATGAAATATCTTGGATTGATGCATTGTTTCCTCGAGCTGGGAGTGTGGCAGAGCCTAGAATGAATCTTTCTGAACCAGGGAAAGTATGCAGTAGAAATATTGAAAATATTTGATATGTTGGATTGTAAAGCCATGGACAACAACCTAAAGTTATTATCTGATGAGTCATCATAGTTAGTGGTTATGACTCAGTACTGATAGATTATTGGGTCATTAATGTATCTGATGAATACAAGGCCAGATATATTTTTTTGTGAACACCTTAAGTCACTATCTAGTTAAACTTAGATGGGTTCACTTGATATCTGCAAAGCATGTGATGAGGTACCTAAAAAGGTACGATAAACTTGGGACTTTACTATGGTAGAGATCATGACTACAGATTATATGGATATACGGATTCAATAGGGCGAGTTGTGCCAAAACGACACCTCGCATAAAAAATTATTTTGCCCAAGTTGACCGTGTCGGAGTGACTGGCTGAGTTCCTCCGACACGTCGGATAAACTGGCCAAGTTACTCCAATATGTCGACGAAGAAAATTGAGTTTTAACTTAGCCAAAAGACTTCCTTGCTCAACCTTTTGGGAAAAACTAAATGTTTAGGATGGACTCTCTAGGACTAAAAAAACTAGTCTAAGTAATAGATGACGAACACAGATATCTATAAAAACTATCTTTGGAAAACAAGACTACTACATGGTACTAGATTATGGATATGCAACAATCTCTTTAATTCATTTTCTGAGATCATTTAAAGACTAGACTTATCCAGGGATGCAATGTTTTTGCATCACATTGATTATCATATTTTGGGAGTAGGGTAACTAGGAATAAGAGTCCTGATAACTCTCTTGGGGCCAAAATATGAAATTCATTTTACCTTCATATTTCGGTTGCTACTAGATATGACTCCACAAGATAGTAACAAATTTATACATATGTATTCGTTTGTTCCTCATTCCCATGCTATTAGCATTCTTTTGATGCTTTCTTTTTAATGACATTTGTCTTTTGAGTCTTCCTTCGTTGCTTCTTCTACTTTGAGAATTTGGTATGGGTTCTTCCATCCATAATGTCCTTTTGGGTGAGTGATAAACTTGTTTCAAGCTCATGGACGAAGAAGAACCTCTCTAAGCAATCCTTTCGATCTACTGGATTTTTCCTTCATCAATTTCTTTGATGTAGATTGTCTATCTTGGAATTTTGACTCATTACTATAATCCTTTTGGATTTTAATTTGTAGCATGGGATTATTTTGAATTCCATACATCTGTCAGACCTGCTTCCTTTACGTGGGTCTATCAAGGCAGGATTCCTAAGATAGACATTAGTGTGAGAATGGATGCAACCCCAAGATAGTATTTTGGACCTCATGAACCTTAGTTATTTTACAGGGTTTAAAATGACTTTAACGTGGACTTGAAATTAAATTCCATTTATACAGTCTATCAATAATTAAAGAATCTCAGCTTTGATCAAATTTTACCACACATGTTTTCTCATAAGAAGCTCTTGATTATCAAAGACCTTTGAGATTATTCAGATTCCTATGTTTCCAAGTGTCAAATATTGAGATGATTTATTATAAGAAAAACACAAGCAAAAAATGAATCAAAGTAAATCAAAAAAAGAAAACAAACTAAATAAAAACAAGAAAAGAAAGGAAAGGTTTTATTTATGTACAAAAGTGCTCCCAAATCCTAGGTGAAGTATTGTTTGAGAACAAGGCCATTTACAGGAAGGCTCCCTTCTTGCCCTTGCAAATATTGCAACTTGTAAGTTGAGGGGCCAAGTTTCTCAACAATCTGATAGGGGCTAACCCATAGATGTTTAAATTTGATATGGTTTTCCTTCTTGTCATGCGAGTTATCCCACTTTAATACCAAGTCTCCTATCTCAAAGTTCCCCTTCCTGGACTTTTGTTTATCAAATCATCTCTTGACTATGTCCTGATGTTGGTTAAACCTATCTTTGTACTTCTGTCTGGATTCTTCAAGTTTCAACAGAGTGTTAATGCGTTCTTTTAATATCTCACTACAGGATCCGTGTGAGTCTTGAGCTAATTACAAAGATGGAAGCATTATGTTTGGGTGTAAAATAGCTTCTTTCCCATATACCAGAGTATAGGGAGAAACTCCTAAGGAGTTCTTTGGGGTAACCCTATCTGCCCATAGTGCATTTGGAAGCATCGTGTGCCAATTTATTTGATTCTCAATAATAGTTTTCTTCAAAATTTGAATGAGATTCTTATTTGTTGATTCTGCTAACCCATTTCCCTGAGGATAATAATTTGCTAAATAGAGTAATTTTATTCCCTTTTCACAAGCAAGTTCAGTTATTTTAATAGATGAGAAATAAGATGCATTATCAAAAACAAGGGAAATTGGAACCCCAAACCTGGTCATAATGTTCTCTTGCAGAAAGTTGATGACCACATCCTCATTCACTTTGCGCAACGAATCCGCTTCAAGCCATCGTGTGAAATAATATGTAGCCGTCAAGATATATCGATGTTGCAGTGAAGAGTTCAGATTGATTTCCCCAATGATATCAATGCCACACTACTCAAATGGCTCGGATAAAATAATGGGTTGTAATGGCGCGAATGCTTTTGGAAATCTACCACTACTCCTTTGGCACACATCGCATTTTCTTGTGTAATCATGAGCATCTTTGATTCAAACGTTGGCCAATAGTATCCAACTCTGAGAATCTTAAGAGCGATAGTATCTCCAGAGAAATGTCCTCCCACGGGAAAATCGTGCAATTATTTAACTAATTTGCATGCATCTTCCTTCTCAAGACACCTAAGAAAAACTCCATCATAATTCTTCCTGAAAAGTATTCCATTAATTATCTGATAAGCGGCTAACTTCAATTGTAGCACCCTTCTCTGCTTGGAGTTCCAATGTTCAGGTAGATGTCCTTGCTGAAGATAATGCACTAAATATCGGTACCATGACTCGGGAGTGGTGAAAATGGGACATACATAAATAAAGTTTAATTCAGCTTCATTCTTCCAATCATACTCTTCATTGTCATGAATTTCCGCAAGAAACTTGCATAGCCCTTGACCTTTAATGATAGTAGCTAGTTTGAACTCTAAATCACATTCTTATAGTGATGTAACCTAGTTTCTTCTTCGCTCAACCAATTATTTTTGTACAAAGAGGGACCTGACAACCGGATGAGGAACAATAACTTTGGTTCTATTTTTCAAAATATAAGGTCTGAATTGTTTTACTGCCTTGAAAACTATGTATGCTTATTTTTATATAGCAGGGTAATTCAATTCAGCCCCTTGTAATCTAGTGCTCATAAATGATATTGGGTATTCATCTCCCAATTCCCCTTTCTTAGTGAGCACCGTTGCGAGAGAGTTATCTGAAGCAAAAGTGTATAGAATGAAATCCTTTTCAAATTTTGGACTCCTTAAAGAAGGTGCATGAGTTATTTTCATTTTGATGTCTTTAAAAGAAACCTTCTCGATATCATTCCACTTGAACTGTACGCTTTGCTTCACCATTTGATGCAAAGGTTTTACAATTTGTGCAAAATATGGTAGAAACCTTCGAACAAAATTTATTGTGCCCATGAATGACTGCATAGCATTTTTATTATGGGGCAAGAGAATCAGAGATATAACTTCAACTCTCTCTAGGTCTATTGATATTCCCTTATTTGAAATGATATGACCCAACAATTTTACTTCTAGAACCGTGAATATGATTTTCTTTGGATTTAAAGATATGGCATATTTTCTACAGAGTCAAAGATTTGTTTCAAGTGAGAAGCATGGTCTTCTCATTTCTTGGAGAAAGTTGTCATGTCATCTAAGTATACCACTACACAGTGGTCGATTAATCCTCGGAATGTGATGTCCATGGTCCTTTGAAATGTACCTCTGGCATTTATGAGGCCAAACGACATTCTCCTATAAGAGAACGTTCCCCACTTTGTGTGAAATGTAGTCTTCAGTTTATCTTGTTCGGACACCAATACTTGGTTATATCCTGAAAGCCCATCTAATAAGGAGAACAATTCTGAACCTGACAACATTTGAAGAATTTGTTCCATCGGTGGAACTGGATAATTATCCTTGTCTGAAGCTCTATTTAGATTTAAGAAGTCAACACACAACCTTATATCTCATGACTTATTCCTTACTGGAACTAAATTAACCACCCATTCAGTATGTCAAACTCTGAATATAATCTTTGCATCTAGTAACTTCTTCACTTCGCTTTGGATTAAAGGCTCTAACTTAGGATGCATTTTCCCGAGTTGTTGTTGAAATGGTTTTACGCTTGTTTTAATAGGAATTATATGTTGAATGATGCATGCATCATACATTTTTATATATTCATATGTCCATGAGAAGATATATTTATATTGTTGAAACAATTTAATGAACCAGCTCTTTTCTCCAAGTGAGCAACAATTTCCCAAATTTACATACTTGGGCTCAGCTTTCGTCCCTAAATTTATCAGCTCATATTGCATAGATGATCTGTTGGTTTTGACATTGGATGGTTGTCTGAATTTGGTATGTAGATCAATTTCCCTCAAGTGTCTTTACTCCTTTGGGCATGAAATTTCCTTTGGTCACCTCTCCATTTTGTAAATCTGCTTGATGTTCTTCATCATCAATTACAAATTCTTTGAAAACTTCGTCATTGGTCAGAAAATTGATAATTTGTTCATCATCATCAAACACTCTCAGATTTGTGATTTTATCAAAAACTAATGGCCTAAAAATAAGTTCAATGGAACACTTATGATTGGTTGGCACTAACATGGAAGCAAAAGTAGCTAATAAATCAGCTGCAACGTTTTGAAATCTAGGAATTGAGTTTATATTAAAAGCATTAAAATGTGCTATCAAATTCCATACTTCAGCTTGATATCCTTTTAGGTGTGGAGATAAACAATGAATTGTGTCTCTAACTTTCCTAACAACTATCTCAGAATCACCGAAAAATTTTAAATTTTTTATATTTAGTTCAATGACTTTCTTCATGCCTTGGACCAGAGCTTCATATTCAGCTGTATTGTTTGTGCATTCAAACTCTAGCCTACAAGAGAGAAAATGTTTGTTCTTTTCAGGATCAACCAGGACATAGCGCATTCTTGATCCCTCTTGCGTTTTAGAACCATCAAAATATAAAATCCAAAATCTATCTTCTAAAACTACTTGGTTAGTATCATTTCCTACATTAGTGACTAAATTTACTACTACATATCTGATTCACAACTGACTTCCTCATCTTGGTAATTCCCTGGTTCAAGCTCGAAAATTTAGTTTCCCAAAACTGAATATGAGAAATTTATCGACTCATTCTTTTCTTCCAAATGAGTTATGTTTTGTTTCATATGTGGTTCCCTTAATATCTTAATCTGATTTTGGCTATTTTGGTACGGAAGCCACATGTGAGACCAATCGGTTGCAAAGTAACCATTAAGTTTCGTTGACCATTCTCTGCTCAATATTAATCCATAAGCCTCTGGTATGTCAACTACCATAATATATATGAATTGAAATACTCTAGGATCTGCAGACAATCGAATTAGCACATCTTTCATTTCCCCTATAACTTTAATAATAGACTTGTCTAGTTGAATGATTTGAGAGGGGGATGGTGTTGGTTGGCCATTAATATTCTTACAGATAGAAAGTGGCATAATATTGGATGAGGATCCTAAATCTACCAAACAATTATGTACATTGTGATTAAAAATTTCAAATGATAACAGGAAAGGCAAAGTCTGAGATTTAGATTTGCCACCAATGATTGCTTCGTTAATATGAGTATCAAATTCAATGACTTATGAAGTATTGTTGGGTTGTGGATCAAAGGCTTCCAACAGTTTATTTCTTTACTGAGGCAGATTACACAATTAAAATAAAGAGATATTTTCTTTAGTTTTATTAATGTCTTCTACAATATCATACCCAATGTCATATTCTACAGAACCTTTCTTAGTACTTTCTATTTTGTTTGCTAATGTCTTCACAGGTTTGTTAACTACTGGATTTGTCTATTTTATGTTTACCGGATTAGACTTAGGTTGCGTTTGAGTAGTGCTGATAATTTTCTTCATGGTTTCTTTTATCTTCTTTGCTCTAGGAAGCACTAAACTTTGATCCATCACCGACCCTTTACTTCCTGTTGTAACATTTACTGATGATACTTGTATTTCTTCTATCTGCTCTTCCTCGCTCAAACCCAATGTGGTCGCCCAATGCCATAATACCATCGTGGTTTCTTCATTTGTTTCTTCTGGTTCATTTGTTTGGTCTTCTTCTACCTCAGGATCTGTCAGTTGGACATCTAATAGTTGATTCATAACCAAAGTCATCGACTTTATCCACTGCGGGAAACATTTTTCAAAATGATGCTCCCGATGAAAAGTACATAAATGGTCCATGCCTACTTCATTAAAATTTAAAACAACATAATTAATTAAAGGCGGTTGAGACTGTCCACTCTATTCCCTTTTCTTGTAATAAGGCTTGAACGAATTTCTAGATGAACTAGCTCCCTTGTCCTTTTCTAAGTCTACTATATTATTTGATAACTTTTGTACCATATTGACCACATTTTCTAACTCATTCGAGTGTGCTTCTTTGGGCCTCGTTAACATCAAAGGTTTTTTACTGGCCGTGGTTTTTACTTCTGATCTTGAAGTGTGCTTTGCTCTACTATCAAGATCAACTTCCACCCTGCTGGCTTCATCGTAATTTTCTACCAGTGTATGCTTGACTGTCATTTTAACAAATATTGCTATAGGTGGGTATAATGTTGTAGTATAATATTCTACCAAATATTATTCAACTGGTTTTGTTGCAACACTAAAACTGCTTAAAAGATTCGTAAGCCTTTGATTGAAATCTTGAAATTTTTCTTTCTTTTCCATCCTCATAGACACTCTTTCATAAGGGTAGCTACATTTTATTATTATTGAATTTGCTTTTAAATACCCTTTCGAAAGTATCCTGGTTTTCTATTGAATTGGCTTGTAGACTAAAGAATTAAGAATACGCTTTAGGATCAAAAGTATATGGAAACAGTCTACATACAACATCTTCATGTTCAACATTCAAAATATCCAGAGCGAGATAAAAAAAAATTCAAATGGTCTTCTGCAGAAATTCCTTTTCCGGGATCAAACTTTGGTAACACTCATTCTGGGTGCTTAGATAAATCATACAGAGGCGCAACCAGATTAAGGGGTGTTATGGCTCTCCATGCCGGTTGATTAACAACTGCAACCATAAATCGAGGTGGATATTGTGGTGGAGAATGTGGGAAAACTTGAGCTGTAGGAGAGTCTAGTCCAACTGATCAAGAGGTTGAGTGATTTCTTGGATAGATAGATCCACCAATTCTTCCAAATTTTCTCCAAGGATCGAATCTTGAGTATAAGAGATTGTTTTCTTGGGAGGCTTCCTTCTTGGTAAAGCAACCAGATTGTAACCAGTAACGATTTAAACAATTTATTTTCTCTTAATGTACATTATTTCCTAATAAAAACTTAATTCCACTGTTTATACATCCATGGTAGATTATTTTTTAATATGCTAGGTACAAGCTTTTCTTGAAATATCTCATTTTTTAGAACATTTGCAATAGTCCAAGAGATTTTAATATCCTTTCCTTATGTTGTCTATGATGACTTGGTCAATTTCAACGGTAACAATTGATACTTGTGGTTGATTATATTTCTATGAAATAGAAAATATGCCATTATTTTCTTAGGAAAAAGAAAGAAAACACACATGTTACAAATGTGACCACAATAGAATGAATTTCCAATATGACTAAATCTCAGCAAATTATTAGCACATCAAATGGTTTTTTCACCATTTCACAAACAATGGTGCTTTACTTTCATCATGCACTTTTTTCTTTCTTTCTTGTCTCTTATTTGGTTTACCAACACTATTTTTTATATGATTTCCATCTTTCATCATTTAGATGGCAAGTGGTTGTCCCCTATATTACTTGTATTTTAGCTTTTTGGTTTGCTCCATTTATTGAGGATGAAACACCCATTTTGTTGTGAATCATAGTTCCCATAATTGGAATATCAACGCTAGATGCTCAATTCATTTCTTGTGTTTTACAAATCTTCCTTGTCTCATCTCTTGGGGATTAAACACTAATTTCAATGCAATTTTCATCTACCATCCTGGTTAAGTCAACAACAACTTCCCATTCCATTTCTTGGGTTTGACTAGTATGCATTCCTCTTCTCTTGAGGATTAAAGATCCAAATTTTCATTGTTGTTAATGTCATCAAGCATCATTGGAGTATTAGAAACAACTTACCCTTGCATTTGTGGTGTTTGATCACTCCGACTTGGCTCATTTCCCGAGATCAACAAGATTGTGAAAGTTATATTTCAAGCAGAAGCTGTACCTTTCACAAATAAACGAAATTGACAAACACGTAATGATATGTAATAAATTGAATGAACATAACAATCACTAGTGGAGGGAAAGCCACATTGTTGCTTTTTTTGCTTTGCAATTTCTAAAACAATGTGATTCAAGATAAGCCTCTCCACCATATTTTCTCATTGGTCTTGAAATCGGAAGATAGTTATTGAAATGCGAGGACATATAAAAAATTAAACACACGCCATTAGAGGAAATTTCAACTCAAAATGGGCCTCCTCAAAAAAATTAATAAAATAATAGTTAAAATAATAAAATAATATTTATTAATTTTGGAGGAAGAAAAGAAAAAAACTACTTTTTTTTTTGTATTTTCGACATATCTCCCCGTGTTTTTACTCAAATTTCGATCGAGAGAGCTCGTTGGATGCAGAATAAATTTTGCATCCAACGAGTACCTACTCGGCATACATTTGACGGAGCCCGCTACCCGAAAAACAAGAAATACCTGAAAAAACGTGATGATGACATCATTCATCATCACGTTTTTTCAGGTATTTCTTGTTTTTTGGGTAGCGAGGTCTATCAAAAGTGTGCCGAGTGGGTAATCATTGGATGCAGAATTTAATTATGTGTCCAATGAGCTCTCTCGATCGAAATTTGAGTAAAAACACGGGGAGATATGTCGAAAATACAAACAAAAAAGTATTTTTTTTTATGATACCTATCCCCAAATTTATATTAAAAAAGTGTTTAAGACCTATACAGTATTTCAAATTTAAAGCAATTTCATTGGATAACACACGATGACATGGAATTTGAGTTAAAGTTAAAAGGCCCATTTTGAGTTGAAATTTCCTCTAATGATTATGAATCCTCACACTATAAAATGAAATTTGAACGAGACACTGTTTAAAATTAGGACATACTTACTGTTGGATGTGTAATTAATGTTTTCTTAGACTGTTTTACCCATGTGTCAAAGAGTTGTTTCACTTTTTGTGAAATGACAACAGGGAAAAAGGATTCCAACTGTGTTTTAGTTTCCTCATTCAATTTATTTCTTTACTTATCTTATTAAACACGAAGTTGACTTCTAATATTTGATGGCAAGAATCTTCTTTCTCTAAATTTTTGGAAAGTACCTTATGATGTCATAACAATATCGAAAAATTGTGCTCTCATCTCATTTACAAGACACGTCCTGTCAAGGTCAAATGTGCTTCTATTCTCCTTAGGAACTCCTCTCCCTCCTCCTTGGTTGTTATTCACATTTTTCATTTCTCTATACTTATGCTCCATTACTTCATTCCTTAACCATCATAAAGTATATGGATGAATATTTCAAGTCATCTCAAGAGCATGGGCTCCTTGGAAGTCCATACAAGAAACCATTTCATCTTTTAAACAACAAGAACACAACCAAAACCACTCACTAGCAAGGATGCCAATTCTTTAATCTCAATTGTTCAAAATGTTTATCATGAATGAAACTTCATTACCACCATTTTGAAATAGATGATATGATGAAACATCCATAAATTGACATACTTTTTCTCATATCGTCCCCTCTACACCCTTGTAGTTGCAACATGTGGAATTATTTATAGAACTTACACATCCTCACCAACTTTTTATACTTCTCTTCATTTGGTAGGCCTTCAATGACCTAGAAATAAGACATGTCAGTAGTAAAATACTATGTTTTCTATTCAAACTAAATAACACCAAGATCCATTCATAATTACTCAAAACATAATAACATCATCATTTATTATTAATCAAGACCCACATAAAAAGTATATGATATGTTAACATAATTATTAAACCTTTAAAATTCCCTCGTGTTAAATGAGGATATTGTCTAATGTTGATCCATCTAATTCCCCATAGTTAAGATCATTGTACTCTTGGATTTTAGTATGGTTCTCTAGGATTACATGCAACCCCAATTTTCTCCATCTCCTCCCAAATTTACACAAATTTGGTTTTCTCAACCCTCTAGTTGGATGAACCTTGTCATAATCTTGTGCAATTATTTGAATTTCATGAAACATCTTCAAAACAATTCTGATCCTAGCATGGAGAGAACAATATACAAGCTTGGACATTGAGAAAGGAGTCAAGGCACATGGCTTCACTTTAAGAATTAATTATTAAAGTGTGAGCATTTTCATCATTTATTCTATCCATGTGATAGTTCTTCATAACATTCATTTGTCTACCAGATAAGGTTGGTTGAATGCCTATAATATGATCATCTAAGTTTTCTTCCCATCCTTTGCTTGGATCCTAAGAAGGATTCAACTCATAATGTTTTATAACATAGTGATATTAAGAAAGAAATTGCAAGATATATAATATAAACATAAATCTGAAACTTGTAATAAATTTTCATAGCTTACCAAGGGAAAGTTTGGTGATATTGCATAAAATTTGGAAACACTACGGATAATATCTCCTTCTCTAACTTTGATTTCATATGTAACCATGTCTATAGATTTTATATGGCATGTACGCCAAGGGCATGCATTATTACCTATTGGAGAAATAATCTTATTGCATACTAAATTGCATATGGCCACTAGATTATGACACTCAAACAAATTCATTTCCACTACCCTTCCATCTGCGATATAGATCCCATCTCGTGAACGATTTTTTAACTATTTCATTAAGTTATCCTCATTTCAAGATCAACAACATGTGCTAAAACTTGTTTATATTCTTATTTTCCATCCCATTTTCCAAGGATTACAGAAGACATCAACCCGTTGTCTTCTAATAACTCAAATAATATCTCACATACTTTCCCACCTCGATCATAATGTACACGAGAATCAATACCAAGTTTGAAAGAGAATTCATTGACTATATTTCCATACCTCTTTTCATATGATTCAACCATACTAGGAGGCATATGAATTTACTTTCTTGAATCTAACTCCATATGTGAACCCATCGGTCCTCTCCCAACCCATATCAATACCCACAGCTTCTTTGCTCCACCTTCTCATTTCCTTAAAAACTGATGATGGATTAACCCCATTTAGCACACCATGACAATCAATCCGCTTCAAACATTGCAAAGCCTTATGTTTAATACTTGATTCAATAAATACCAAATCCATGTTCATAGGCATAAAATCGTTACAAATATATTTCACAACAATAGATCAAATTTTATCAAGCATTCCATCAAGGTGTTCAAGAACATCCTCGATTTTATACTCTGCACTATAGTTTTTGGTCATGAAGAACCAAATTCCATCAATAATGTCATTTTCATCTACATCTTGAAGTGGTTTACTAGAAAACCATATTCCAATTTCCTTCATTTTTTTCCTTCCCCTCATTTAGCATGTGGTCATACCATCTTGACTGCTTCTTAAGACACAATAAAGATGTCCTTAAGTGGTTTCATAATGGACTTCTAGTCGCATGTGTAGTTTGATTTGTTGAATACCCTACAAGCATTTTTGTTGAAGCTTCTAGAATTGTAGAATTTTGATTTCCTGTAGTTGCATGTTCCAATTTTTTCCCATTGGGATCTACACTTCCATTCCCTACAACTATATTTGGATTTAAAGGATCCGTAGTTTGTTGAGAAACACAAACTTCAACACTTTGATCAGATTGATTTGTAATAGCATCGGCACCAATCGTTGACCTATGAGGGAAGAATGGAGCCTCATTCTGCAAAACATAATTCGTTTTATGTTACATATTCGTATTCTGTACATTTCCATTCCCTTTATTTTTAATTGGATACAAATGTTGCCCATGTTGTTGAGAAACATAACCTTCTATACTTCGATCAGATTGATTTGTATTGGCCACAGGAATAAAATATGTTCTTTGAGGGAAATTTGTGACCATGGTATGTGAAACAAAGTTAATTATGTGGTAAATACTTCTATCTTGTACATTGCCATTTCCTGAAACTATTTTCAATGGCAGTTGCACCAATCGTTTATATATGAGGGAAAACTGGGGCCTCATTTCACAAAATAGAGTCCATTCTGTGGTACATGTTTTTATTTTGTACATTTTCATTCACACCAGTTGTAATTGGAGACAAAGGTTGCCCTTGTTGTTGAGAAACACATCCTTCTATACATTGATCAACTTAATTTGTAATTGCAACAGGAATAATATGTATTCTTTGAGGGAAACTTGGGACCACATTATGTGAAAAACAATTAATTATGTGGTAATGACCTCTATCATTTAGATTTCCATTCTTTGCAACTATAATTTGAGACAAATGTTGCCTTTGTTTTTAGCAACACATCCTTATATAATTTGATCAAATTTATTTGTAGTGCAAGAAGCATTAATGACCGATCTTTGAGTGAAATACATAAACATATTTTGTGATATAAAGTTAATTATGATGCAAATATTTCCATTTTGTGCATTAACACTCCCTTTAATTGCAGTTGGAGACAAAGGTTGCCTCTATTTTCCAGCAACATTGTTGTTTGTTGAACTTAGATGGCTTACATAGAGGACAATGAGTTTGAACAATGGTTGCATGATTGCTTTATGTTTCAGGGAATATTACGACCCCATTCTATGGTATTGAGTTCTGATCTCTAAATCCTCGACATTGTCCATGAGAAACATGCTTAGTCGTGTTTTAGGGTCTAGCACGAGTGAATTGAAGGACAATGTCACATGATGGAAAAATTGGAATATAAGAAAGATATACATCCTTAAGTCGACCTCTTTTTCAAGGAATATTTTGTTCAGATGGCTCATTTGAATGATCCATTGATGAGTTACTCTGCAAATTCAAAAAAAGAAAGCAACATTTGCATTAGAAGTTAGATTGAATTTCTTTATTTTAAAAAAGATTAAATTTATCATAAATGTGTCTATAAAAAACATATTAAATCCATTCTTGAAGGGTTATGACAATATTCTATCAAGTAAACTACTATTAATCGTCCTCATACGAAAAGACGAATGGAAAATGATGCATGCTTAAGGAAATTTAGAGGGGAAACTTTCAAGGCACAAAATAAAAATACTATAATTTAGCCAAATGAGAGACTAAATCAGTACACTTTCCACTTTGACTCACTTAGACTGGTCAATAAATGGATGTTGGGCGTGTATTTTTGTGAAGCAAGGCCATTTTAGAAAGCTTCACTAAAATGCACGCCTTGACTTCATTACAGGGCCAAATTGAATGGTTGAAATTATTAAAGGTCAGAAACACTCTGAGTAGATGTTCCTAGCCATGAGAATGCATGCTAGTCGACAAAAAATACCATGAGAATGAAGGGATATTTCCACTAGTCGACAGGAGGCTTTGGTTTGCATCTTCATTAAAATAGGTGGGGATTTCATAAATACAAGACATCCATGAAAAGTTTATTCAAAGTAGGCACTTTTTCAACCCAAATTGGAAAGATAAATGTAAAAAAATTAGAAAATAGTAATTCAAACAATTTCCAATTTAAATAACTCAGTAATAACTGATAATGAGGGTTATGGGTGCATTTTACTAAAGTGGGTAAAGTTGGGTCCAGAAAATAAAAATTGTCATCTTGGCATATTTATTGCAGGCAGGTGACCCATCATTTTAGGAACCTTATATAGGTTCTTGTAAACAATGCAAATATCTTTTGGCATGTGGTATTAATTGCAATTAATGACCAATGTATAGACTATGTCGTGCATTTTATCAAGCCCATTTTAGAAAATCTACACTTAGTTTTTTACACAACATTGTGTAAATCTATTTTAATTTTGGTCTTTTTTTACACAATGTGAAAAGTTTGTGAAGCTTAACAAAAATGTATATATGTACAATAAGGTGTAATATTCCACACCATTTCCAATTTAAGTCACTTAGAAAGATCCGATAATGAGGGTTGGGTGTGCATTTTACTGAAGTGGGTAAAGATAATAAAAAATTGTCATTTGGGCAGATTGATTTTGAGCAAATGAGACATCATTTTAGAACTCTGAAAGAGGTTCTTGTGAAAAATGAAACAATATTCTAGGCTTTGTTTGTACTTTCAATTATTGACCAATGTACATATTTTTTGTGTGCATTTTACTAATCCCATTTTAGAATTTTTATAGAGTTTTTTACACAACATTGTGTAAATCTATTTTAATTCTAATTTCTCTTTTTTTACAAAATGTCCAAAGTTCATGAAGCCCATAATAAATAATAGACGTAAAATAAGGTGGAAAATAGTAATGCACGGCACTTCAAATTTAAATCACATAGAAAGACCCAATAATGAGGGTTGGGCATGCATTTTACAAAGGTGTGTAAAGTTGGGTCCAAAAAAAAAATTGTCATCTTGGAAGATTCATTGTGGACAAATGAGCAGTCATTTTATGAATCTGAAAGAGGTTCTTGTGAAAAATCAAACTATATTCAGGAATTTAGTTTTACTTTCAACTTTTGACCAATGCACATACGGTGTCATTCATTTTACTAAGCCCATTTTAGCAAATTTACACTTCATTTTTTACAAGCATTGTAAATCTATTTTCATTTTGATTTATCATTTTTACGTCAATGTGCAAAGTTTGTGAAACCAAATAATAAAGTAGCAACAACCACATTAAATTAATTAATGTGTCTGAATACGTCGATAGGCATAAATTTAAGCACATACCATATGGAAAAACATTAATATAAAAAGTATGTGCCTAAATTTACGCCTATCGGCGTATTCAGACACATTAATTAATTTAATGTGTTTGTTGCTAATCACTGGTGGGCATGTAGGCATATCTTCAAAGTATTAGTCGCAATAGTATTATTTAAATAATTGTAATAAGATTATACTTAATTAAACAAAAATATCTCTTAATAAAACAATCTTAATGAAGTGATTTAGTTTGATTAATTAAGAATGTAAAAATTAATTATTAATAATATATTTTAATTATGATGTTACATTTTAATTAATTAATTACATTATGAATAATTACATTAGGGATATGTTCTTTAATTAAATTACTATATTCAAAGTAATAATGAAATATTATTAATAACTCACAATAGTATTATATATCATTTAACACCTATGGTTATATCATAATGTCTACGGGACATGAATATTATAGGGAAAAAATTGGTTATATCATAATGTCTACAGGATATGAATATTAAATATTAGAGGAAAAAATTTCTAGATTGTGATAAGTGCAAACATAGGCATTTGATTAATTTTCTTTATTCATGGTTAATATTTGACTTAATGAAGACTATGGTTGTACATAGAGATTTTTTTTCTTCAGATATATTTTGATCATGCTCAAAGAAATTTTAAGATATAAAATAAGAAAATAATGTATTTATATTTCAAAATAAAAAATAAACTCTAAATCAAAATTATTGATTAATATTATGAAAATTTAAAGTCTACAACATTATCTTTTAGAATTTAGTATAGTAATTTAATAAGAGATAATATGTTTAATGATAAAAATCATATTTTATTTAAAACAATTTATTTTTCTCATTGAATATATATATATATATATATATATATATATATATATATATAGTCATTTGAAGTCACATATTTTGTTGTCTAGAGTGTGGTTTAAACCATTTCTTTTGTCAAACGAATATATATATATATCAAGAAAATTCTTAAAGAAATTTTCTAAACGTACAAAGACACATTATTAATGTGTGACATCTTGGGCATTATCACAATGTGACATAACCCTTCATGAATGTCGCTAATTCAACATAACCTATTATAAACGTCACAATGCGACATAACGCTTATTAAACGCCCAATATCACATTATTAATGTGTCACATCTTTGGTTGTGGTTACATATACCAACCAAACACTGTAACAAACCATGGCTTAACGTCATAATGTGATGTAACCCTTGATAACGTCGCAGTGAAACGTAAACCTTGATAAACATCACAATGTGACATAACATTCTATATTACTATGTAGAATGTGGATGGTTTAAACCATTTCTTTTGTCAAACGACTATATATATATATATCAATAAAATTCTTACAACATGATGGTGAATAATCTGACACAAGCATTGAGGAATTGTGAATTTCAATATCCATGAATAAATGTTTCGATCATTGCGATGAATGTCCCAATGCAACAAAACCATTAAGGAATGCACTATTGAGGAATGTCACAATAAATGTTGTAATATCAAAACATTGTTTGTGTACACAGAGGAATTTTTTTCGCTTTTCAAAAGTAAAAGTCTTAACGTGAAAGAAAAATACATCATTTTGGCAATACTTAACCATGGTTGACTTTGGTGAACCACGTGGCCATAGTTCATAATGCAAAAAGAAATTTTCTAAACATGCAAAGACACATTATTAATGTGCCACATTTGGGACATTATCGCAATGTGACATAACCCTTGACAGATATTAGAATGTGACATAACCCTTAATGAATGTCGCTAATGTAACATAACCTGTGATAAATGATAAATGTCACAATGCGACATAATGCTGATTAATCGCCCACTATCACATTATTAATGTGTCACATATTGGGAATTGTCGCAATGTGACATAACCCTTGACAAATATCACAATGTGACATGACCCTTCATGAATGTCGCTAATGTAACATAACCTGTGATAAACGTCACAATGCGACATAACGCTTATTAAACGCCCCTATCACATTATTAATGTGTCACATCTTTGGTTGTGGTTACATATACCAACCAAATGCTGTAACAAACCATGGCTTAACGTCGTAATGTGATATAGCCCTTGATAACGTCGTAGCGAAACGTAAACCTTAATAAACATCACAATGCAACATAACATTCTACATTACTATGTAGAATGTGGATGGTTTAAACCATTTCTTTTGTCAAACGTCTATATATATATCAACAAAATTCTTACAACACGATGGCGAATAATGTGACACAACCATTGAGGAATGATGAATTTCAATATCCATGATAAATGTTTCGATCGTTGCGATGAATGTCCTAATGCAACAAAACCATTAAGGAATGCACTATTGAGGAATGTCGCAATCCAACATTAGTATTGATAAATGTCATAATATCAAAACATTGTTTGTGTACACAAATAAATTTTTTTCGCTTTTCAAAAGTAAAAGTCTTAATGTGATAGAAAAATACATCATTTTGGCCATACTTAACCATGGTTGACTTTGGTGAAGCATGTGACCATAGTTGATAATGCAACAAGAAATTTTCTAAACATCCAAAGACACATTATTAATGTGTCACATATGGGGCATTATCGCAATGTGACATAACCCTTAACAAATATCACAATGTGACATAACCCTTTATGAATGTCGCTAATGTAACATAACCTACGATAAACGTCACAATGCAACATGCGCTTATTAAACGCACACTATCACATTATTAATATGTCACATCTTGGGCATTATCGCAATGTGACATAACCCTTGACAAATATCACAATGTGACATAACCCTTCATGAATGTCGCTAATGTAACATAACCTGTGATAAATGTCACAATGCGACATAATGCTTATTAAACGCCCACTATCACATTATAAATGTGTCACATCATGGGTTGTGTTGACATATACCAACCAAACACTGTAACGAACCATGGCTTAACGTCGTAATGTGATGTAACCCTTGATAATGTCGTAGTGAAATGTAAACCTTCATAAACATCGCAATGCGACATAACATTCTACATTACTATGTAGAATCTGGATGGTTTAAACCGTTTCTTTTTTCAAACGAATATNGTGAACGTCGAATGTCACATTATTAATGTGTCACATATTAGGTTGTTTTAGTGTATATCATTTTTTAATCCTTAATGAATGTTGCAATGTGACAACCTTGTTAC
>LPNX010917684.1:13281-33593 GCA_001517045.1 Pseudotsuga menziesii | reverse complement strand
GCATGGTTGTCACATTATTACTGTGTAACATCATGGGCATTGTTAGCATTTTTGAAAAAACCAGTCAAAATGCAACATAACGTTAATAAACATTAGAATGCAGAATAATCCATGAATGTTGAATGCCACATTTTCACCCTTTGTCATATTATACATAAAACCTATAAAGAACGCCATGAGATAACCTCTTACTCCAAAGTAATATTATATAATATTAATGTGCCTAAAACTCTATTTAATGTGATGTTTTGGATCCATCATACAACTAAATTTCACACCAACTCTTGAACAAAAAATGGGTTTGGTTTTTCTTCCAACATTTTTTCTGCTAACATTTAAACATGACTTCATTTATTGTTATTTATGTTTTCATTATTGTCAAGGTATTTTCATATTATTACTGTGTAACATCATGGGCATTGTTAGCATTTTTGAAAAAACCAGTCAAAATGCAGCATAACGTTAATAAACATTAGAATGCAAAATAATCCATGAATGTTGAATGCCACATTTTCACCCTTTGTCATATTATACATATAACCTTTAAAGAACGCCATGAGATAACCTATTACTCCAAAGTAATATTATATAATATTAATGTGCCTAAAACTCTATTTAATGTGATGTTTTGGATCCGTCATAAAACTAAATTTCACACCAACTCTTGAACGAAAAATGGGTTTGGCTTTTCTGCTAACATTTAAACATGCCTTCATTTATTGTTATTTATGTTTTCATTATTGTCAAGGTCTTTTCATATTATAAAGGTTAAAACTCCATTTAGATTATGTGATACTTAATATTATATGTTTATGTTTAAAGAAGTTAGATTAGTGTTATTATATTTTATTTATGAAGATGTTATAAATGTTCATCCTATCTCTCTATTTAAGAAAAAAATAGCCACATCCATAACCATCATCACTGGAAAACTCACGGAAAACTATATATATATAATTTTTGGAAAGATTTGTCTAGAGACATTTTAGACAACTTTTTTCTTTCATTGTTGACACAATGCATTGAGGCAACATGTAGCATAAGGAAGGTCCAACACACTTGTGATACTTGTTCATCATAATGGTTTGATTATTAATTCAAGATACCTTTTGTTTATGTATTAATGGTAAGCATGTACATTTACTCCAATATATACACATTTAATACTATGTATACTTCTCTTAAGGCTTTGTCACTATCTGATGGAAATGAAGAACTTATAATTTAGCTGTAGCTGTATGAGACATACTTCCAATTTCTAGGTCCTCTAATTTTTTGTTTTATATTTCAAATAAAATCTATGAGAGGATTTGATACCTATATATATATAGTTCTGTGGGCTAACTCAAGTGGTTGAGTGTTATAAGTTGTGAGCAAAAGGTTTTGGGGTCAAATTCTCGGGTGGCTACTTGTGGATGGAGGTGGAATAGGACTATCATGAGAGTTTAAGTTTTTACCTATTCCAATACTTGCATGCCTTACTCTCTTCAAAGTAATCAACAAAATTGCATTCTCAAATTTGTGTGTCTAGCTTCTTTCTATTCTCTTTCAAGATATATACATATGTCAATGAACCAAAATACACTCAAGTATACCCTATTGGATCTTCTCCCAAACCATGCTTCTTCCAATGTACAATTTTTCACCACTGTTGTGAACTAAATTAAGAATGTACATAGTTGTACCTACTATTTTCTTGTGCTTAAAATATAGATATGTTCATTTCAACAATAGTCTAATATTTATGCTTAGCATGATGGGGGGCTTAATCATGATGTTTGTCAATTATAAGTAAATTAGAAGGTCCATTAAAAGCTAAAATGTCCATATGGTGAGCCCTAGACAACAAAATCCTAAGTTACCATAATTTCCAAGAAAGAAATATGAACTCAAAAATATCCACTCAAGAAAGAAAGAATTCAAACTTATTATACTTTATAAACTTATAAACTCAATAATTTTAACTTATATATATATATATATATATATATATAACTGCTAGACAAAAATACAAATATTGAAGTTAAGATTGTGAACATGTTCATTATTTTAATTATTATAATTATTAATTTACTTGAAGCTGCGATCTAAATATGGGAAAGCTCTAATGACATTTGGACAAAAATACGAAAGAAATACATAAAATTAATTGTAAACCTATTCAAAGTTTTAGTTTGTGGTTTGCAATTATAGCGATTCTGTTGGGTAATTTAACTTACTGTTATTTTAATAATAATAGTATATATTAGAAATTTATGACGAAGAAGAAATAATATTAACATGTCAACAAATCCAAAAGCACTAAAACAATGAAAAAAACAAAATACCCCTCAACAAATCCAACTACACAATTAATTATTCCGCGGACAGATTTTGGACCCTTCATCAAAGAAAGGATTTTGGTTATACACAAGTAATGGATGAAAGGATTCTGGTTATGCACAAGCAATTCTTTCCTTGTACAAATTTTAGGGTTTTAAACCAAAAAAGCTTTCTGGTTATCTGAATAATTTTCGAACTCGCCATTGATTGTTGTGGTGACTGCGTCCGTCACCATCTCAAATGGGTCATTGAAGTCAAATTGTCCAAATAAGTTTCATGATCAGTAAACCCAGAATAACTAAAACCCAAGGAACACCCACACTGCCAGCATGGATCTTTTGACAGCCAAAAGAAGTTCTTGCAATATGAAAATATATAGGTACCCATGGCTTGTTTGAATCAAAACTTCGCATTTTGAGTCAGATAAGAAGCTGCCATAAAATTAGTTCTAAGCTATGAGAATATCAAAATATTGAAGTTCCATGATGAATTTTGAGATCAAGCTCTCTCTCTGTCGCAAGAAATTCTGGGATCTTGATCCAACTCTGACTGTATTTTGCTGGAGAATTCCTGTGCCTTTTTCTTGATTGTCAGGGATGATTTTAAGGAACCATACTTATTTAAAAGTGTATAAATGTTGGCGAATATTACCAATTCTTAAAATGACAACTATAAAATGATTGGCGATATTTTTCAAAAAATATTTTAATTTCCAAGGATTTTATATCGTTTATAATAATAATTTGGCAATTTTTAGGGTGAAAAAATTTTACCCCATCAAAATTGGGCGAAACGGAGGTTCAAAAAATGCAAAAGGGAGAATCTTTTTTGGGAGAAAAACATGGAAAAATAGCCCATTGGGATAAAATTCGCCCCTAAAATCATCCCTGTTGATTGTCCGGCGATTAACTAGAACTTGGACATCTGCCAAAAATAGTACTGTGACTGGTCTGTGGTCAGAAAGCTTGCATTCGCCCCTCGTGTAGAAAAGCTACTTCAACCCCTTACCAAATGACAGTATATGATCACACCCGCAATTAATATAATTTAGACAAATATTATCAAGCACAAGTTCAGTGAAATTACCCTTACTTAATAAGTTAAAATCAAAATCTTAAAGGCAAGAAAGATTCGATTTGTATACTGGGCAGGAATACGACGTTTGTGTCCAACTTTGTTTTCGATGAATGCAGAATATTGATCATAATTCATGGCATATTTGTACATTGGAGCGAAGTTTATGGACCCTTCGAGTCATCCTTGGAATACACGTCCAGCAGCTTGCTCCATTTTCAGCTAGAGTATATGAGCGGAGTATAATTAATACAGATCTTTACAATTATTAAAAGTCCGAATTAAAACACACAAACTCCATTACTGTAGATTGCAGATGACAAAGAACTGAATCTCCATTTTGGATCAATGACAAAATTATATTGGCGTCTGGTGATGCCAATCGATAGTTTAAGTCCCCGAACCATAGGATTCGATTGCACATGAATCCGTCCACGATTGTGGTGCAAGGCCGAGCTTCATTGTCTCTGTCAGCAATTCTACACAGAGCTCTCCAGCAACAACGTCAGTGTAAGGGTAGTCATTCGCATCGCCCTTAAATTTTAACCATCCCAGAAAATTCATCCACGTTCTTAGATTGAGTTTACATAATGCAAATAACTCTAAGGCCACATGCTTAAGGAGATAACTATCTCCCGATTGGTGCGGGAGATAACAAACTGATTCATAACCGATTCAACTCTACCTGTTCAAGATGGGAACAACAGATATGTCCACAATACGGCACCGTCGCCACTATGTTCAACGGCTTCCACCGGATGTGTATGGGAGCAGCAGATATGTCCACGATATGCCACTATGTTCAACGGCTTCCACCGGATGTGGTCTGATGACGATCAAATAGATCACACACTCCTAAATCGGCTAGTTTAACAATAATTAACGCACTATTAAATGCTAGTTTAAAGAGAGACAAAGAAACTGATCACAGCCATACAACTGTCAAGCTTTGGTGGATCTTGATGATCCGCTCAAGCAAGTCCATCCCCAAAATATCACATATATATGCCTATCAACGTAAAAATAGATGTACAATAAGGTGGAAAATAGTAATACACGCCATTTCCAATTTAAATCACTAGAAAAGACATGATAATGAAGTTTCGGCGTGCATTTTACAAAAGTGTGTAAATTTTGGGCTAGAAAAAAAATTGTCATCTTGGAAGATTCATTGTGGACTAATTACCCATCATTTTAGGAATTTGAAAGAGGTTCTTCTGAACAATGCAACTATCTTCTAGACTGTGGTATTACTTTCAATTAATGACCAATAACCAAGCAGAAGGTTATGCCCTAATGCAAGGATGTAAACTGGCCCAACAAGCAAGAGTATCTTCTCTCTCAATTCTTAGAGACTCATCCATACTGTTAAGATACTTTGTAGAAAACTCAGAGCCAAAATGTATGTATATCCAAAGGCAATTAACAAGAATCAAGCAAGAACTATAACACATGGAAAACATTATATGGTGGCATATTCTACGAGAGTTAAATTTTGCTGCTGATGGGGAAGCCAACAAGGAATTCAATCAGTTGGAACAACAACTTAGCTTGAACAACTAGTAAATTAGATGGGATCCAATCCATTAATCCTCCATTAATGACTGAAGAGACGTGGATTTTCAGCCGGTGAACTGATGTCACAGAGAGGAAATGCTATCACATGCACCCTAAGATATTGATAAAGGAAGATTTCACTTACACAAATAAGAAGAGCACACTTGATCCAAGTTAATCAAAGCAATGGCTCGATATAGTACGATGGTGGAGGATTTAATTTGCTACCACACACATGAGAAAATCATGTAAATTATGATGGTGAATTGCAATTAAATAAGGAAATCATGTCAATTTATGGTGAATTGCATTTTTACATGGAAGAAGTATGGATATCGTATTCATAGCCTTCTTTGGAATTGTTTGGATCTGGATTTCTTTGCTTGAGACAAAGGTGGTGAAAAAAATTATTAGTATCATAATCATGTCGAGGCGGGATGAAATGCAATGTAAAAGTTACTGCATCTATCGAGACATACGAAATTTGGAGGAGGAGAACAACAACACTAACATAAACCTAAGAATACTGTCAAGCCAGATTGGATGAGACTTGGAAAATTTCGAAAGGAGGTTGGAACAAGAAGAGGAGTTGCGAGAACAACAGAGCTATGAGACCAGCAAAAAGTTGTCAGACCTAGAAGATATAATAGAACATGAGAAAGCTGAGAACGACCAACTGTAGGATAAAGTCAAAATGTTAGAATCTTATCTAGCTAGTATGCTACAAATAGGAAATTTGGAGTTCCGAGCTCCTCCAGAATCTGAAGACTTCCTCTGCAGAGTCCTCTGCAGGTAGCTAACTCTAGATTTGTTCTGCCTAAAAACTTGGATTTTTGATCTCCTCCTCCAAAATTTGAAGGTTTCCTCTGATCCAGTCCTCTAGTCCTCTGTAGGAAGCTAACTCTAGATTCGTTCCAAAGACTAGCTACATTCAACAAAAGTAGGGATATATGGTCTCATTAGTTCCCTTAATTCAATTTTTCTAGACAATTTTGCTTTTTGTGTCTGTAACGACCTATAATGTACAATAGTCATGCCAATTTTTCTATGGATGGGAACTCTAAGGTCTATAGTAGATATAGTCTAATATGGTAGTCTTAGTTTAGGTTTGGATTATGCCTGTATAAATTCTCTATTGTTTTGATGCATGAAAAATATGTAATTCAGAATACTGTTATCATGAACTCGTGGCCTCCGAGATTCTGATGTACTCTCACTGAGTGAGAAAACCTCTCAACTTTTTGTATATATAATATAAATTTAATCATTTTAGGAAAAAACACATGTAAATGAAGATTGATATTCAAGGTATCCCTCAAGACGACTCTTCTCAAGACACTTCACCCACTGGTGATGTGAAATTCAAGATGCAGACAAACTTGTTTGTTCTCATCACGGAAACCATGGTGTGTATAGTTTTATTATCAAATGATCTAGATTGAATGAAATGTTTTGGGAAGGTTGTAATATACATATTCATGTTCTATGTTTAAGCAATCCATCTGCAAATTGGATTTTATTAGATGCATATATATTTGTGGAAGCATCATAGAAAATTAGGAAGTGGAAAGTTAGTTTTGAATTTCCAAATATGCATAATAGGTGTGAGATATTTTCTACTCAAAGGTATTGCTCAACATGAAAATGATGTCTTTTCTCCTCAAGTTGTCTAGAAGAATCATTTGTCTTTCAGTTTTGGTTTCTTTGTCAATTACATGAGCCTGGATCCAATTGGCTTTGAAAAAATGTACACCCCTCTTAATTTGAGATGACAAGTGTTAAAAGGTTTGAGCGTCATGACACAATATTTGACATGACAAGTTTTAAAGGTTCGAACGTCATGATGGAAGGTGCTAGAATGGTATCGTCCTTTTCCAGGGAAGCTCGACCATTCATGTCATTAAAGTAATGGTGCAGAGACTAAAGTTTAATTCCCCACATTACATGCACCTGGAGCCCAACACCAATCATTCTGCAGCTCTAAATGATTAGTCTTGAAGACCTCTTGGTTGCTCCAATACCATGTCTTTATTTAATTTGTGTTCCAAGTGTAAATTTTGGAATTTGGGTGTAATAGTTCTATAAGGATATATACAAGTAAGCTAGAAGAATAACATATAGCGTAATAGCAGAAGTAGATTATCTAAACAAAAATAAAATCCAGAGAGTCTGGAATTTTTGAAATTGGGAAGAGTGAATTATTGGTCTTAGTTTTTGTATTGTATCATCTTTGGTTGAACGGTTCTACCACGGTTATTTCTTATATGATTTATTTCAGTTTTCTGTTAAAAAAAATTGAATCATTTATGAAATTACTTGATTCATCATCGCTTTAAGAAGATGCCTCAAATTTGGACAATTAACTGAACATGATCTAAAAATGAATCAAATTTGAAACACAATTTGTCCAAATGAGACGAATTGGCCAATTTCCTATAATAACTCTATCATGGCGTACCTTCTCATAATTTATAGTAGGAAAAAGATGGATGAACTAGAATTGTTGATTGGATGATTGCTTGCTTGCTGGAAAATGAAAAAGGGATCACCTATCAGTGTGTCTATTTAAGGCCAGGTTAACATAGGAGAACTCAATAGGCCACCCTTTCAATATTGAAATTACCACTTTGACAAGAATTTGAACTCAAAGAATTTACATGATCATACACATCCCTTAAATTCTCATGATTAATAGAAAAAGGTTATACCAGAACTTTCTTCATTAGCAATAAAGTTATTACAGGAACCAATGACAGATATGCTCTTACAAAATCTAGAATCTGCATTGATACACTTCAAACTTGACTTTCATGTTATTTGATGAAGGCCAAGGGTAATAACTAGAAAGGAATGCATAAGATTTGGCTGAGTGACATGTTATTATGCTACTAAAGTTAACAAGCAGCCACAACTAAAACAAAAAAACATATTAAAAAATATCCATTTTAATTCAATCCATCAATCCATGATTTTTTTTAAATTAGCCGCTAAAAAATCCTGAGTCAATTTTTTAAAAATTACCAGCCAAATTATTGGATGGATTCTCAATTATTGTTTTTGGGAAGTTATGGCTAGCTTAGTGGATGGATCCTTAATGTGACTCTTATCATAAATTCTCCATTTTCATCTTAACTATTTAGAAATTAAAAATAATATTATGTGCTAGTTTACTCCTGGAAAAGTGGTGGTTATTTAATGCTATTTACAATTTCTAGGTGGTTAACCTACTTTAAACTCAACATTATTTAGAATTTTCCACTAGTTAACTCATGTTAAACTTGATTGATATTAAAAAGCGCATGGTTAACTCACATTTTTACCCAAAATGGTCTAGACTTTAAATTTTTATGGCTGGACTATTTTCTGTTGGCTGGCTCAGCCACCTACTTTACAATAAAAAAAATATTTAAAAAACAACCTCACCATTTCTAGCCAATCAAATAAAGCATCTTTTTGGCATCTTTTATGTTCTATAATTCTAGCCAATAAAAAAGCATCTTTCTAGCAATTTTAATCAAATAGGATACATGCTAGACTTGGAAAAAATGTTATGCACCAACTCATTTATTGCACTAGGATAAATTGTACGAGTAATGATTGTAGACTTTCAAATATTGAATTATAAGTTGCCCTCTTAGCACCTTCATCGCTATTCGGGTCCCCCACACCAATGGGATGTGTGACATCATCAATATTTTCCCTCCTCGAGCATTATTGTCATCATCATGGGTTACGAGGCACATCTACTTTGATTTTCAGAGTTGACCCCTTAGTATCCTCTTATTGTAATTTAATTTGACAAAATTTCATGAGCATAGGGATGCATGTCTCGTTTGTATAAAATCACTCTTTTTGTGTCACCTATCAGTTTGTTTCTTTATAGGCAATCGCCATCACTCCCCCACGAGTTATCATTTACTCTCAACAATTTCTCTCTCAGTCTCACAACCACATAATATCAACATGAGGGAAATAACTGATGATGTATTTCTACTATATGGTCCCCTCTTATCCTCACACATCAAGTAACATCTATTATTGTCTAAATTTCACACACATGTAACATTTCAGTGTCTGTTACGAAAATTCATCATGAAAATACATCACGCAATTCACAAAGATTCCTTTTCATAAAAAGTCAACATGTGGAATGAAGTTATTGATGCATAATCATTATTTTTCAAACTTGCATGGCTTCACAAAGGAAGAACCTGAGTGACATCATGCAGGAAAACCTTTGATTCCTACAGGGTTTTGCAAAAGGTTGGATTCATAAATTCCATGGTGCATTCAAAGCTTCCCAACTGCATTTGAATGCGTAATTATTACTTGTGAGGAGGTTTAAGTGTTGCAACCTGGTGGGGTCAATCCTAAGGCACAACAAGACTTAATAAGGCTAATAATGCACAATGCATGGATAAAAGCCATGCCCCTCTCTCTCCCTCAACTAGCAATCAATCTAATTCAATCAATAACTACTCATCAGTGCACTCACTTCCTCACGTGGGAATTCCTTGCCTATGTCCCTAGATGGGCTACCCCGACCGGTTGGCTCTTGGGGAAAGAGGTTCGAATTGGCTTCTACCATGTACTTGGGAATTTATTAGTCCCATCCTTATACTTATAAACCACTTCATGAAGATGAGCATTCACATTTTGAACCAAATTCCTTAAAGACCTCCATTTTTTGTTATAAAAGGAATCCTTAGGCTTTTGTTCTAAAAAAAAAAATTAGGGGAAGATTATGCTGCAATAATTTGTTTGGAAGACATCTATTTCTTCCACATTCTTACCACTCATTGGCATTCCAATCTTTGTTGGCTTCTTCCTCAAGAAGCATGGGTTTTCCTTCACCATTCCAAGTTAGTTTGAGAGCAATTAGAGAGAGCTGAAAGGACCCTTCCCAAAGGGAATCTTGGATGCCCCTTTGGAAACTACATTCCTCAAGGCGACAACATTGCATATATGCTTTTCCATTGGACATATGCAATTTGGTTGAAGCCCATCTCTTGTGTTTGCTTTCGTATCATTTTGGCAAATTTAATGCTTGAAATAACTCCTATGTTTGTATTTAATTGTTTATTTTCTTCAACACTCTAGTATTTGTCACACTAATCCACTCATGATCCACTGTCTTGTTTGCAACTTACAAGGGAAGGAGCCATTGAGCCATTTTTCCCACAACACGTGGTGTCTCTCAACAACTTGTAAGCTATTCTCTACTACTCAGGGCCTCCTTGATTTTGCATAGGCTCTAATCAATGGACTATTCCCTACATTTTTCAAGTCAAACATGTTCTTTGATCATCTAGTAAGGGTTTAAATAACTAGACATTGCATCTTTCATTTGTTGCATTTCATAATCCGCATCCATTCCACATTTATTAGATCTTTCATTTGTTGCATTTCGTAATCCACATCTATTCACATTTTCAGGAACTTCAAAGTTAATTTTGTGTAGATAGGAATTCTAGTGAGTTGAGATATAACCAATGAAGAAATGCACTTTAATGATTAAATGAATAAACAAAATAATTTATAAGAATTTATAAAATAATATAATTTCTTAAAGGATTTTAAAGATCCATAATTTTCTTGAAGTATAGAAGTTTCAGCAAATCTTACTAATTATAATGTTTAAAATTATTTAAAAAATTCAAATTTCTAAAATTTTTATAATAATGGAAAATTTTGATTATTTTTAGAATAAAAAAATTAATCAAAATGAATCATATTATAAAAAAAAATTAAAAAAAAAGAAACACTAAATTTTGCTCTTAAATTTTTTAGTAAAGTATTTGGATGTGTTTTTACATTAAGAATAATTATTTTAGTATATCTTGGTTTTTTATGAGCTGTCACTTATGGTTACATTAAATGTGTTTTTACATTAATAATAATTATTTTAGCATATCTTGGTTTTTTTTATGAGTTGTCACTTATGGGTTACGAATGTAACTGGAATTTAAACTAAGTGGAATATGTCCGGGGCATGTCCACCTGGCGTGATAAAATAATCTAAGTTGTATGTCCATCTGGCGAGATAAAATAATTTAAGTGAAACCAAGAAAATGACATCCAAATGTCAATATCAAAGAATTTATGTTTATCTTCACCACTTTAGAGATATTGTATTATTTGATATGACAAATCACTATCATGCCTGCCAAGTTGTACTGCACATTTGATGATGGTATACATTTGTCTTTTATAAATGATTGTGGAAGTAAATCATCATTGCTTTCTATCCATACATAAAGTGATTTGCACATTACTATGTCTTCCTGTTTTTATGGTGGGGGCTCTCCAGATTTTCAAGTAAAGGCATATCAAATGTGTTAGGAATCGTTGCCACTTGAAGTTGAAGTTTTGATTTGTAATGAGTCGGTGGATACTATGATATGTCATTAAAATAATGAAAAATATATATATTTTTAAAAATTATTATAAATATTATAATAATATATATATTTAATAGAAATTGAAAAGAAAATAATATTAAACAGGTTGTGCATAGTGATTCATTACAAAAAGCAGCAGCTTAAGCATTCTTGCAGGTCTAAGGAGAAAGAAACAAACCTAGGCCATGAAGTAGACCTTAAAAAACCACAGAGTATTCCAGCATTTCGAATAGTTACGGAAGTAGAGTAGAGGCAGACAAACTGTTGATTAAGATAGATACAAAAAAACATGATCTAGTAGAGGCACATTAAGGGTTGCCTGTATGTCCCATAGGCTGGGTGACAGATTCCTCCACCATATTCTGGACTGCTCCAACTGGATTTTCATGGGCTTGACTTCCATGATTCATCTATATCAAATGTTGAAGATCCTCTTGAATACGGTCTACTTTCCCCATGATTTCCTTTAAATTCATTTCATTATATCTATCCTAGCATCATGATTACTGATCTGATAAGATGCATAGCTAACCACATCCACAAGATTTTTAACCTCCTTGGTAGTGTCTCTGCTATCCATAATTCCTATGGCCACAATGTCACTACAAACGCTGAATGTTTACCTTCAAGTCTGCGAGACCGGCATTATCCCTTCCACGATCCATTTCCTGAATGGGAGGATGATTTTTGCCACGGCTATGACTGTAACACAAATTTAGACTTGACAATTTGTTGAGAACAGAACCAAAAGAAAAAAATTCCTGATCATGATAGTGACTATAACACAAATTAAGACCGGACGGATTGTTGAAGACAAAGCCGAAATAGGGAAAATCTTGCTGCAGAGGGTCTAAATCCTTAATATCACGGCAAATCAGAATACCTTTCAAAACTTCCTTCAAGCTAGAGCAATGACAGCCTAGGGTGGAAAGATTACCTTCAGATGAGAGAGGCCTGAAGAAGCTGGCCCTGGTCGCAGTAGAATTGTCTGAGCACAACAAGGTAGAAATCCTAGAAACGTTGAGGGTAGAACGAGGACAATTCAGAAGACCGGCCTGGACAAGACCCGCATTCGCAAACCCCCTGTGCAGAGACGAGTCCTCCCAAGAAATCACCTAAACAGTATCTTCCTGAGGAAGATTACCTTCACCGCAAACAGACAGAGCAACAAGAAATACATCTACGGAAGAGGCTCTTAAAGGCATCATAAGAAGAGGGTTGTCGAAGGGAGGGGAAGGGAAAATGAAGTTTCTGGATGGAGCCGTAGTATGCAAAGGGGGATGTGTTGAAGTGTGCATTCTGCGTAGGCATTTAAGCGTGAAGGGAGAGGTAGTAAAGGCGAGGGAGTGCAAGGATGAAGGGAGGGAGAGTGGAGGCCACATGTCAATTTGCCAAGCTGTTGGGCAATAGGGCAGACCCGAGTTAATTCTTATGCGTCGCACCAACAAAAGACCCACCGTGTTGGCCCTTTCGGCAACAACCTGCGCGCAGGTTGCAGTCTCACCCGAAACAGCAATGGGGTGCCGCAGAATCAGGTTTCTGCATGCAGAGAGGGGTATTACTGTACCTTAGCCTTTAAAAGCAATTATTAATCAACACTTTTAAATTTATTATTCATTCACATATGACTTCGCAGCACAATAAATAAACTAAACTTGCATAACCCACTACGGGGAATTCACAGCGAAGCTTATTACTAGCAGTGATCTTATGTTATCAGATGTATTCAGTTTAATGCATGAAAATAACAGAAGCAGAAACAACACAATAAAACAACGACACCAAATATAACGTGGTTCACCCCCAGTGTAGGGGCTACATTTACAAACTGCGTTTTATTCCTCTTTCCTCAAAACCACAGTTGATCTGCGCACTCAGCTGCAGATCCCTTCAGTCCTTAACAGCCGCGCACACAGCAGCAGGCTTCTGCGCACACAGCTGCAGATCTTTCTTCCCTTTCTTACAAAAACCCTCTGCGCACACAGCTGCAGAGGTCGTCCACTCACACAGCTGGGACTTATCCTTTCCTTACAAAAACCAACCTTACTTCGCCTTATCTTTCTTTACATCAAAAAGCCTAACCTATCCTTTTTACACAAGCGCTTATTTATACTGCGCAGTTTTACAAAACCATGGTCTTAAACCATGGGCACCCAAAAACCCTAAACCCTGGATTTAAACCATGGGTTTATTACAAAAAAAGAGGGTTTTGACTTACCCTGGCACCCCTAAGACTATTTTGGCCCATAGCTCCGCTTACAAATTTTCTAATTAACCGCGGAGTTACCCAAACATGGAGTATGCGCCCCAACACAAGCCAAGTGTTTAACACCAAAGTTCATAAAATTAATTAGGGAGAGACTTAGGTTAATGAGAAACCATGAGGGAAAAGACTTGCAATGCATTAGGGGATAGGTTTAGAGCTAGAGTCTATATTGTTAATGCGAATATGGCCTTGAGGGAGGGAGGCCCCTTGGTTAGCCAATGCGTCCGCGAGAACATTATTTGCTCTTAGAATGTGGAAGAATTCGATTCTACTTGTTAGAAGGGGAGTAATTTTGTCGTACAACCTTCTGTAGTTGATGGAGCCTGTAGAGTAGTTGGTGATCATTTTGTGTATGACGTGTCATGAGTCTCCAAAGACTAACAACCTGCAGATGGCTATTATGTCTAGGAATTCCAACCTCCAAGCCCTGCATTAGTGCCATCCACTCAGCCTCATTGTTCGTCTTCTAGCCTAGCCCCCAGGTGAAGGTTTTTTCCATTTGTCCTCTAGGATCAAGTAAGATCCCCCCCGCACCTGCCTCCCCAATAAATTTATATTTATATTATAGGTGTTTAGATATTTAGATTTATAGGTGTTTAGATATTATTTCATATTTTGAATTTTTTTTTAGTGAATCAATAAAATTAACTTGAGTGTAATAAGTGTACAATGAAAATTTATTTCATGGTTGTCCTATCTTGTTATGCTTAAATGCATTTTAATTAAGATTTAATAAGCTTTCGTTAAGAATTCACTAAAGTTTTATACTAGTATTAGTTTTTGTTTTTTGTTCATTATTTATTAAATTGTATTTGTTTTATGTTTATTTTTCTTAGTTTAATATTTATGTTATGCCTGAAATGGATATTTATAAGGATTTGGTAATAAGTTTAATGTTTAGTACTTGTTTAACAATCACCAATCTCTACAAAACTAAGTGGCTAGCTACGCCTACCGGTGTTCACCCGACCACTTGACTTGTGGCTGTGCTAGTATCTTAGATTTTGGATTTGCTTGAGCGGATCAACAAGATTAACCTAAGTATAACAAGTGTACAACAACGATTCATTTCATTGTAGACGTATCTTGTTATGCTTAAATGCATCTTGATTAAGATTTAAACTACCGCACCCACATAGTTTGTGGCCGGATCATGTCGATAGGGATCAAATGGTTAAGAAATAGTTATGGAATGGAAGACACTTCAGAATTTTTTTTATTCCTCATAGTCTTCTAGTTACATGAGTTCAACTGTGAGTTATCTATGGCTAGCTACATGTTATCAACAACATTCTTCTTGTTATCCATTTATCAACTATCTGTTATTTTTATATTCTTTTTATTTTTTATCTCACATTCTTCTAGTTATCTGCCATGAATAAATGGTTATTGATTCATGAGCTCTGGGTTATCCATGCATTGCTACCAGTTATCCATTCATCACCTAGCTTCCAGTTATTTTTTATATTCCTTTTTTTTTATAAATGTTTATTTCGAATTTTGAACGACTACCATAGAATCAATCTCGATAGTACACCTGTCTCATCCTCGTCTATAGATGAAAAAGCATAGGTCGTAGTCCACCCCAAATCTCAAATAAAAGTGTCTATCAACGTAATAAACTTCAGTTAAAGGGTGCTTAAAGATACAAGTAACAATTTGTTTTTGTAATTTCTTATCAATTTTTGTTTTTTGTTTATTAAATAGTATTTGTTTTGTACTTATATTAATTCTAACAATTTGGTATGAATAATGGATATAAAATTATATATTTTATCCTTTGTTTAAAGGCTAGCTATCTTAACAAAACTAAGTGGTTGGTTGTGCATATGGACATTCAGTGGCCACTTTACTTGTGGCTATGCTAGTTATTTGTATTTTTGTATTTTTATGTAGATGGGTGTCTATATCTTCCATTTTGGGCTTCATTGAGCGGATTAACAAGATTAACTTGGGTGTAACAAGTGTACAACCAAGATTCATTTCATGGTTGTCTATATTGTTATGCTTAAATGCATAATGATTGAGATTTAAATAATGTTAGTTAAATGATTAACTAGAACCATTTAACTAAGCTAATTTAAATGATTAACTAAAACCATTTAACTAATCTCAATTGATGCTTAACCATTTAACCATTTAACTAACTTTTTGTTTTTTCAATTGATGATTTAAATTTATTTTCAATTCCGGGTGGCTTCAAAAATAATTGGTGGCCTATTAGGCGTTCACTGGCCACAAGTTGAGTAGTTGTACTAGTTTGTGACTTTTTATTTACAACTTTTCATCTCAATTAGTCATATCAATTGCTTAAACTTCCATAACTGTACTTTTGTATTATTATTTTATATTTTATTTTTAATGTGTATTTTTATATTTGTATTTTAATTACATTGATTTTATATTATATGTCCAAATTGTAAAGGTTACATATTTATCATGGTTCATAAAAAACTTCAAAAAAAAAAAATTTCACCAAGGGGAAACATGTAACCACTAGAGTTTGAACACAAGAAGGGAGGACACAAATTCTTTCTCACAACCACCTAGCTAAACCCCACCCACTACAAGTGCATTTATTCATCAAATCAATATATTAAGTCCACCACATTTATTTTGAAAATTAAATAACTTTAACATGAATATTTAAATTTGTATTTAAAAGATTATTATTTCATTTAAATAATAAATACATAATTTAATTTCACAGTGTGTTTTTTTTAAGTAAATATCACATTATATTATCAGAGATGATTTACAAAAACATTGTCCACCATCCTAGAGCTTATGAAAAATGCATGACTACCAACTCTGTACTTTAGACCTACCAGCTATCAAGATATCAAGCACAAAGACACCCCTCCCCCAAGAGGGAAAATAAGGCGTATCATTTGCCTTTCAGTTTACAAAACACAACTTTGATTATGCTCTTCAACCACATCATAAACCAACTACTGTCATTCACAAACGACTCCTTTAATTTATCTTCTTATAAATCCAACTAACCACTATCCATTGGACATAAGACCAAACAACAACAAGAAAAATGCCATAAAACAATAGACTGCCTAAGGAACCTAGGGACTACTAGATTAGCCATCCTTCCTCGCTTGCATTGACGTTGAAGGGCCCTCATTACTAGCATGCATCTTCGTCGCCAAAGAGCTCCCCTCGACCTAAGTTCGAGGAACAAACCTGATGCTCAACTTCCTGGCGATAACCTCGATCTTTTGGAGCATAAGTTATGCATCCTCATTATTCTCCTTCCAATATTTGACATGCTCATCATCCCCCTTCATTTTTTCCTCCCGCTCCATCAAGACACGAGCTAGAAGACCCTTCACAATCCAATAATTCGTCATTGACCAATCATAGAGTGTCATGTGGTCTTGCATGGTACCGAGATCCTTGATCCAATCTACTAAGGTATCCAATTCTTCCCCTGGAAGCGTAAAGTCAAGATCCTCCCACAATTCTCTCTCAATCCCTTCAATCTCCTATTGAATTTCCTATGGAACAAAATCTTTGAGATGAAGAGCATCCTGGGTTACCTTCTCCTCTTTCCTTAGGGCTCATGATGAAGGCAATGCATGTTTCCCCTTACGCTCTTACTGGTATTTTCCTTCTTGGGTTTCCATCAGCTTGCCACCCCAACACAAACTCCTCTCAAGTGTCTCGACCCAACTATCACTGATAAAATCACTAGAAAAAAATCACCCGAGCAAGGCTCTATGACACCATATGTCCTTATCCTCATCAGTGTTTAAATTCGAATCACCATAAATGATCATGAATACATCGACCAAGCTCCTTGGGCTTAGCCCAAGGCCTGTACCCACATATTATCTTTCATCCTACTAAAAATGCTTTCCCATGCTTCAAACTCAAATTTTCATCCACAACCATACTGAATGGCACTCAATCTCTTTAGAGGAGTATGCGATCTCACATCTTATGTTTCCACAGTAAAACTACCTAATCTAGCGTGCGCCCCCTCCTTAATCGACGGTCTCAAGGAAACCTCCATGCGACCCCCTCCTAACATCACATGTATCGAGGTTTCATGGCTAACACTCACATCCAAAATTAATTTCAATGTATATCTGGTTTTTTATCTATACAATTATTAAATTAATTACATTTTAAATAAATCAATATATTAAATTATTAAATCAATTACATAAAAAATCAATTAGTTTATTGAATATTTTGTATCAATTTATTATTACATAAAAATGTTAGGCAACTTATTAAAAATAAACCCATTTTCAAATATAAATAAATTTAACTTTACATTGAAAACGAACCCATTTTCAAATTCAAATGAATTTAACTTTACATTAAAATAATCTCAACCATTGCACTCACAACTTTATTATTAGTAACAACTTTATTACAAAGTATATTGTAAAGGTATTGAGATTTGAAGTTGAAATATAAATTTTTAAATTTTAAAAATTTATTATTTTGAATTTAATTTTTTTTTCACATAAAAAAATCATAATTTTATTATTGTAAATAGAATTATATTGTTTAGATGACAACATATAATAATAAAAATGTACATATCTAGATATCAAACTAACATGCCATTATAGTATATTGTAGTTTTACTATGATCTTAACCATCAAAACAAAGATTAAAGATCTTACAATTTTTTGTGTACATCATCTCACATTTATAGTCAATAAATGCCATCAGATTTTAGAAACATAATCAATTCAAAAGAATCATATTCGCTTTAATCCTCCCACCAACTACATCTCGTTCTTCAAAGAAAAAACATAACATCCCCAAAAAAGGAACCATGACCGCTCAAATAAAAGATCATTCACTATTCATCCAAACACATGCAAAAACCATTCTTCAGTCAGAATCCCCTCGATCAAGTTTAATAATCATACACATGAGCATGAAGAACATCCAAACCATAATTTTATGAAATATATCATTCTCCTTGATGAAGATTAGATCCATCTTTAGCTAACTTATCAAGTCTAGAATTTCTTTCTCTAAGCACATGGTTAATACTTACCGAGTCCAGTTATTATTTTAATCTTGAAGCCTCTTCCAACATATAGGTATCAGAAGTACATTATGCATTATGTTACGTCCATTAATCCATTTTGCAATAACTTGTGAATCACCAAAAAATTGTAAGTCCATTATGCCCCTCTCCATTGCTAGGTACATTAATAATCTGAGTGCGCTCAATTCTGTGAAATTGTTCTTTCCCTATCCAAGTTCAACTTTGAAACTAACCCATTTGTCTTTAGATAAAAATATAATCCCCCATACTCCACATTTTGTCGCTTCCTCGGATTCTCCATCAAAATATTCCCATGGAATATTGATATGAAAATCCTCAAGATATTTTTAACCATTAATTTGCATGTGAAATTTATATGTTAATTACTCACAAACAAGCTTAAAAGATGAAAATTTAATGCTTAAAATCAATCACATAAGAAAATGAAACAAATATGCAAACCATACAATGAAGACAATAGCTGATAACAGAATTCACCCGTCTTTGGCTATGTCTCCGGGCCACTTCCAATGGAAAGGCTGATCTTATTAGTCTTAAAAAGCTTACAAAATATGAGTTTCAGGAACACCTCTAAGTTATGTCACTCAAACTAAAAAATAGACTGCACCATTGCGTTCCTCTCAGAAAATTGAGAAAAATAAGTATAATCTTGACTTATCTTGCCTGAGGTTTCCATTGACACACAAAACAAGACAAATCACTTCTGTGTTGTACGAAACTAGTATGGATTGTACCTTCTGTACCTTCATATGTCTCGGTACCTGTGCATTAGATGGATGTCGAAACCCCGGAACCATGGCTCTGGGAGTGGTTTTTTAATGTGTTTTGAAGTGGTTAAGGGGCGCGGGATGGAAGGCCACATGCCATTTTGGGCCCATATCTCTGTTGACAAACTCTTAACATATTTCCATGGTGGTTCATCCAACGAACGGGTTGTGGCCTAGTGGTAAAGGTGCTAGGTTGTTGGGGCCGAGGTCTTGGGGTCAAACACACAAGCCTATCCCCTTCCCACGCGCTTTTGGAATGGTGACATGCATTTGATATAACACATTATATTATGGTATGGTTTTGTTATGATGTATAGGTTATATGGTTACACATTACATTATGGATAGGGTGACATGCATTTGATATAACACATTATATTATGTTTTGGAATGGTGACATGCATTTGATATAACACATTATATTATGGTATGGTTTTGTTATGATGTATAGGTTATATGGTTACACATTACATTATGGATAGGGTTCCACTGTTTGGCTCCACGTTAATGTAATGTTTGATATATGGTTTATATAATAAAGTTTGAATGGGGGCCTTAGTGTTGGCATGGGGTCGAGATATAACACATTATATTATGTTTGATATATGGTTTATATAATAAAGTTTGAATGGGGGCCTTAGTGTTGGCATGGGGTCGAGATATAACACATTATATTATGTTTGATATATGGTTGATATAATAAAGTTTGAATGGGGCCTTAGTGTTATATTATGGTATGGTTTTGTTATGATTTAGCACATAATGCGGTTGTTATGATATGGATAAGGTTTCGTTGTATGGTATAGGTTATATGGTTACACAATACATTATGGATAGGGTTCCACCATTTGGCTCCAAGTTAATGTAATGTTTG
>LPNX010917684.1:0-12649 GCA_001517045.1 Pseudotsuga menziesii | reverse complement strand
TATGGTTTATATAATAAAGTTTGAATGGGGCCTTAGTGTTATATTATGGTATGGTTTTGTTATGATTTAGCACATAATGCGGTTGTTATGATATGGATAAGGTTTTGTTGTGTGGTATAGGTTATATGGTTACACATTACATTATGGATAGGGTTCCAACGTTTGGCTCCATGTTAATGTAATGTTTGATATATGGTTTATATAATAAAGTTTGAATGGGGGCCTTAGTGTTGGCATGGGGTCGAGATATAACACATTATATTATGTTTGATATATGGTTTATATAATAAAGTTTGAATGGGGCCTTAGTGTTATATTATGGTATGGCTTTGTTATGATTTAGCACATAATGCGGTTGTTATGATATGGATAAGGTTTTGTTGTATGGTATAGGTTATATGGTTACACATTACATTATGGATAGGGTTCCACCGTTTGGCTCCACGTTAATGTAATGTTTGATATATGGTTTATATAATAAAGTTTGAATGGGGGCCTTAGTGTTGGCATGGGGTCGAGATATAACACATTATATTATGGTATGGCTTTGTTATGATTTAGCACATAATGCAGTTGTTATGATATGGATAAGGTTTTGTTGTATGGTATAGGTTATATGGTTACACCTTACATTATGGATAGGGTTCCACCGTTTGGCTCCACGTTAATGTAATGTTTGATATTTGATTTAATAATAAAGTTTGAATGGGGGCCTTAGTGTTGGCATGGGGTCAAGCGCTATGCCTTGGCCTCTCCCCATTTTTTTCCATAGTACATAAACTTAACTTTATATATAATTTTCTCATAATTATATCAAGGACATATGCTGGGAACTTTGGCTAGTGCAACTTGGTGAGGGATTGGACTATATGGGTTTTGGGTCCAAATCCCATATACTTTAATAATTTTTTTCATACCATACATTTATATATATATATATATTACCATTTGACCATATTTTGCCATCCTTAACGAAACTTCAAATGTTGACAGCTTCTTCATCCGGAAGCCGTTTTGCACGAAACAAGCGTTGGCGAAAAGCTGTCAACGAGGTATTTCACCCTATAAGCTTTAATTTATGTTTTGAATACTTTAATTTTGATCTAATTTGAGATTATCCTCCTGGATCAAACCTTTCCACTGGGAAGCTTTTGGGTCACCAAAAGCATGAATCATTCAGAATTCAAGTGAGGACATGTTTGTCCCACTTGTCCTGTATCACCTGCCCATTCTTCTTGGAACCTATACATGTGACTCAACATAACAATAATCAACACCGCAATGATATTATTAAATACATTAATCCATTTTTCCACAAAATCTTTGTTTAATATTGTAGGAACAAACCATATACTACTGATCAGTAATAAGATGAATATAAACATTGAACATATGAAAGAGATTGTACCCATATCATGCTTACTTTTTAACACAGAAACACTATCAACCATAACTTGTGCATTGTAGTGAAATAACACTTCCTTTTCATGCTTAGGATTTTTTTTTCCTTACATTGCATAGACATAAGTGCCAAATTCCGACTTGCATTAACAACTCTATTTAATTGTTGTGTAGTGCCCAATGATTTGTCGTTTCTAAATGTATGTGAATGCACTATGTACTTAATTCCTTCTTTAAACAAGTCATACTAATTATGTTCTCAATAGAAGATTGTTTTTCAATCATACAAGTACGAACTACCCAACACAATTCCATAGATATCTGGTGGAACCACATCAAATTCAACTTCATCTATAAACTTAGATGTTTTTTTTTTATAACAAAAACAGAAAAGAGGAGTATATTAACAAGTTGTGCACAACCATTCATTACAGAGGAAACAAGATATAGAAAGCCGGCAAGTCAAAATTGCTGCACATCAGGCTTATCCTGAGAGTTTTCCATAAAATAGAGTGTATGATTTTCCCAAAATTGCTATTGTCTCGGGTAGTATATACCCGAACAAACTGGTTACATAGTAAAATGCAGAAAAACATTAACTAAATGAAAATAAAATAGATTAACCAAAGGACATAAGTTAAGGGTTGCCTCTGTGAGCCCTTGGATGCACTACGGACTCTTCTTCCATGGGATGATCAGCTGCATCAGTTGCTCCATTTACTCTGCTTCCATGGTTCATGGTAATGAGCTTCTCAAGATCTTCCTGTATTCTGTCCACCTTACCCAGCAACTCGCGGATGTTACTTTCAGTATCATCTATTCGAGCATCATGGTTACTGATCTGAAGCGAGGTGTAGCTCATGGTTTCACCCATTTTTTTGATCTCCTTCGCCATTTCTTTATTATCCATAATCCTGATTGCTGTCATCTCATACAGCCTGCGCAAGTTTTTCTTGATGTCCTGTAACCCTGCATTCTCCCCAGCTTGGGCCATATTTCCAGCATCCGCCGAAATCGCTATGCAGGTAAACTGTTTATGCAAAGGATGAACAATACAATCTTGGTTCTCAACCCACGAAGCTCTAACAACACGCCTGAGCACTGTAATTTCTTGTTGCAGCACAAAACCCCCTAGTCTGTCTGTGCAGGCTAACGTTCCCACAGTGCCTTCCTGCCAACCAGTGCAGAGGCAACCCAAGACCCATTTTAGACTGCCTTCACGAGAAAGATTTGCACCAATGTTACATCCAGAAAACCAGGACGCAGAGGGATAGCTGCAATGACAAATGGAGAAAGCAGCAAGAGCCAGGCGCTCCTTTACGAAGGCATGGATGAGAGGGAGCACATGCCACGGGATGCCTAGTAGCCTCCCTCCCTCAACTCCAGGTACAACATTCAGAAGGAATCGCACTGTTTCTGGAGAGCCATAACCAGAGTCCGAAGCAAAGTTATAGAACATGTCTTTGCAGGGAAGCGTCATAGAGAAGAAGGAGGGGAGACTACGATCGTGCAAAGGAACAAGGCAGTAAATTAGAGGCCTAATGGGATTTAATTCTGCTACAGCCGAGGATAGGAGAGAAATCCACGCGGCCAAGAAAGGAAGGCATACGGGACAGGTTAATAAATGCATGGAGCCGTCAAAAAGAAGGGGGAAATGGGGGCCAACTGGGGGAAGCCGATGGAGTGAAGGAGGGAGGCGATGGGAGGGGGAAAAAAGGAGAAGGAGGGAAGGGTGGAGAAGAAGGGGGAGAAGGGAAAAGAAGAGGGAGGGAGAAAAGAGATAGAAGGGGGAGGATAAAGAGAGGAGGGGAGGAGGATGGAAGCCTAGGAGGCATCCAATTTTTTTTTGGAAGGATAGAGACTTTACTTTGGGATTTCGTGAGTGGAGAGTCCGAAAATGAACCTTATAACAACTCATCATGGAATGAATTTGAGGTAGGGGTGATTTCCATCTTGGCTGTAGTGGCCTTGAGGAAGCCTGGCACCTACATTAGCCATGTTGTCCACTGCCTTATTATTATGCCGGAGGATATGAAAAGCTTCATAGGATTGAGACATGAGCAGCTTAGCTTTTTTATACAAGCGGCGACATTTAATTGCTCCTTTAGGGTACCTGTTAATCAGCTTGTAGATAACATGCCTAGAGTCTCCAAATATCAAAACCTTCCGAATCTTTTTAGTATGAAGAAGTTGAAGACCCTGAAGAAGAGCCATCCACTCAACTTCATTATTAGTTCTATTGCCTAGACCCTAGGTGAAGCTTTGTTCAACGTGTCCTCCAGGATCCAACAAGATCCCCCCCGCACCTGCCACCCTTGGATTACCTTTCGAAGCACCGTCAAAGAATAGAGAGTGAGAGTTTTTCTCCCTGAGCTAGGACTTGAATTCATTATTAGGAAGGCGAATCTCCCACGGGAAGGAGCGGCTTGGCTGACTTATTCTTCCCAAGGGATTTTTGGACTGAAGGAAGCTTCTTTCTTTTAGAAATTGTTTGCACCAAGCGGCATAAGGTTCAAGGATAGACTCTTGCAAAGGGTAGCTAATGTTGTTCGAGGCAAACTTTTCAGCTATCATTCCTATTGTTTTGGCTGCTATGCGATCTGGGGCAGCTTTTTGCTCCTTAAAGATGGCATGATTCCTAGCTAGCCATAGTTGCCAGCATAGATTCTTTGGAATAGAGGCCCAAAGTCGGCTTAGAATTGGCTTCTTGGATAAGGATCCTGGGAAAAGATTAACCTAGTCTTTGAAGAGCTGGACTGCATTGCCTGGGAGATCTTGGCTGAATTCCTTGGGAAGAACGATCCTCCAAGATAAAGTGGAGACTTTACATTAAAGAAAAAGGTGGCTGGAAGTCTCTTCGGCTGAATTGCAAAGAGCACATCGAGATGGTCCAAGGATGCCTCTTTTCCTTATATTTTCTGCAATTAAAAGCTTGTTCTACAGAAGAGGCCAGGCGAAACTGTTGACTTTTGGAATGCCATCGGGATGCCATACCTTTTTCCATATGCTATCTGTTATTGGCGGCTCCAAGGATATTTTCTTATATCCCTCGCTAACAGTGTACTGCCCTTTTTTTCCCCAACCAATCTGATCCTTAGCTGAGACTCTCGAAGGGGACAGGCCATGAAGAGAAGAGAGGAAAAAGTCTGTCGCGTTTGTCAAGTGATCTGGAGGAGAAAAATCCTTCCATCCTGCCCATTGACCATTCCCGTCCCACCGAGAGAGGTTGAAAAGAGTGATGAACTCCTACTCAGTCGTCCATGCAGATAAGGGGGCCATACTTGGTAACGTAGAGCGAGGGGGCTGCCCCAAGATGTGACTATTCCAGACATTAATTCTTTTCCCATTACTAGGAATCCAGTAGTAGTCTTCAACGATTGTATTAAGTGAAGCTTTACACAACTACCACAGAGTGGTACCTTTACCCTTCCATTCACCATCCAACATTTTTGACCTGGGCTTTTTAATATATTTTTTCCTGAGGACTTCTTTCCACCATTCCTTTTTTCCAGTAATCAGTCTCCAGATCAATTTGGCTCCCATAGCTTTACTCATGAGCTCCGGATCTCTGATGCCTAGGCCATCTTGGATTTTGGCACGCTTGATCGTATCCCATTTGACCAGGTGGAACTTCTTCGTTTGAGCTTTCCCTCCCTGCCAGAGGAATCTTCTAATTTCTTTACAAATACTGGAGATGACTTTCTTTGGCACAAGAACCATTGAGCTTGTGTAAATGGGATAAGAAGAAAGAATGGACTGAATTAGAACTGTCTTTCCAGCTAAATTTAGCCATCTCGACCCCAGGGATTGAGTCTTGGCTTTGATTTTCTCAATAACCGGATTCCACATTGAGGAGGTCAGGGATTTTTTGACCACAGGGATGCCCAGGTAGATGAAATGAGTCCAGTTTGGGTTGGCTTTGATTTGAATAATTTGAGAGATACTACGAAGGGTGGTTGTAGGGAAGTTCCAGCCATAGATTTGACATTTATTTAAATTTGCTGAGCTTCCTGAGGATTGGAGAAAGAGATCCAAGGACCTGAGGAAGTTTCTAGCAATTTGCGTGGAGGCAATTCCAAGGAAGATGGAGTCGTCAGCAAACAAAGCATGGTTGATAGGAGGGACTCCGTTCCTAAATGAGAGGCCTGGAAGAGATCCCTTGGATTGAAGCCAACTCAATCTTCTACTAAGGGAGTCAGCGACCAGAATGTAGAGAAAGAGGGATAGAGGAAATCCTTGTCTTACCCCACGAGAGGCTTTGAAGAACTCAGAGGGCCTGCCATTGATAAGAGGGGCTATCCATGGAGAGGAGATACAGGCTTGAACTTGCCGGACAAAGACAGAGGGGAAACCAAATCTTTCCATCACCATGATGATGAAGGAATGTCTCAATCTATCAAAGGCGTTGGCCAGGTCCAACTTGATGGCCATCCCGTGCTCTCCCCTTTTAGTGCTGGAATGAATCGCTTCTTGCACCAAGAGAATAGTATCACTGATATGTCTGCCTGAAATGAAACCACCTTGGTTTGGAGAAATAAGGGAAGGAATAATTTGTTTGATTCTTAGAGACAGCACTTTAGAGAAAATTTTGTAGGATGCATTACACAAGGAAATGGGACAATTTTTTTTGATGGAGGTAGGATTAGATTCTTTAGGGATGAGGGCCAGAAATGTGGAGTTGGTGGCTCCCCCCATATTTCCTTTTGCCATCCAAGATATAAGGCGCAGCAAATCTTTCTTAATAAGGGGCCAAAAGGCTCTGTAGAAGCAGATAAGGAATCCATCTGGGCCTGGGGCCTTATCCGGGTGGAGACTCCAAATTGCTTTTTTAACTTCCTCTTCTGAAATGGGGGATTCAATTTTGATTCTTTCCTGGGGGATGATAAGGGAGGGAATGTCAGAATCCATTTCTTCCATGAGATAGCGAGAAACTTGCTCCTCATCGTTATATAAATGCTCAAAGAAGTTCCTTACCTCTGCGCTGATAGCCGCTTGCCCTTGGGTGACTGAGCCATCTTCATTTCTGAGCTCTCTTATTGTGTTCCAGCGTTGCCTGTCCCTGCATTGATTTTGAAAAAAAATTGTATTCTGGTCTCCCCCTTTGAGCCACAAGATGCGAGATCGAAGTCTCCATTCCTCCTCAATTTGCCTTATGATTTTCTGGAGTTTTGTTTCCAGTTCAATTTCCTTGATGAGATGCTCCTTGGTGATCGTGCTTACTTCCATTTCTGATTGAAGGCGCTCCATCTCTGTCAAAATTAATTCCTTTTGCTTAGCAGGTTCTTGGTATTGAGTCTTTACCCATGCCTTGAGGGAAACTTTCACCCTCTTTAACTTCTGCTCCCAGGAAAAAGCTGGGGTTCCTGGGATGAAGCAACGCCAAGAATTGGCAATAATGTCCCTAGCTTCTTCCGATTCCAGCCATAATCGATTAAACCGGAATGGAAGAGGCCCCAAATTTTCTTCCGGCGGAAAGAAGAGACAAATTGGCTTATGGTCCGAAATCGCTGTGCACAAGAGTTTGACTTCCGGCTGAGAATTAAGAAGATGGGTACTGACCAAAAAGCGATCCAGTTGGGCTGCGATGTGCCCAGGGCCCACTCGCTTATTGCTCCACGTATAGGTGCCATTTTTGGGTTTGATGTCTGAAAGTCCCCATTGAGAAATGAGATCTTCAAGCCTTTCCCCGAAGGGGTCTCTCACCTTGGTTCCTCCTCTTCGCTCGGCTGCCGATATAGTGGTGTTGAAGTCCCCTGCAATGAAGCAGGGGAGGGGATTTTTGTCCTCACACTGTTCCTTTAGCGATGTCCAAAAGCTATCCTTCTGCGAGTTCATGGTTGGAACATACACATTCCCAATCCAAAATTGTTCTTTGCATTCTTTGTTCTCAAGTTTTATAAGAAGCCAGTTTCTATTTTCTACAGCAGAGAGTAGTTCAAACTTGTCTGTATTCCACCAGCATAGGAGACCTCCAGAGGCTCCTCTTGCATTAGTGGCTAAACCTGCCCCTTTTGGCCAGATACTTTTGATGGCCGCACGCTGTCTTCAGCTGTTTTCTTTGTCTCCTGGATGAGAAGGATTGAGGCTGAATCCATTGATTTAAATCTTTTGATAACTTCTAGCTTCTGCATGCCGCCCAAACCTCTGCAATTCCAGGAGACTACCTTCATTATTTCCTAAGCTGCTTGAGGGCCTTGTCTTTCTCCTTTCTTTCCTCCTCCGCGCTCATGAGATATTTGCTTGCTTGCGAGGTTTTAACCAAGAAATCCAAGTTGGACTGCTTTCCTGCCGCCTTTTCCCTTGCTGCCTCCTGCTCTCTGATGACTTTATTGCATTTCCTTCCTTTCCTGGAGAGTGGTTCTTGTTCTTCAATGGAAGTCTCTGTTATTTCCTCAGTGCTTGCTTTTGCTTTTGATCGAGTGATAGAGCCTTCAGAGATCGTCTCCATATATTTCTTACCCTTATGGTGCTCGGCCTCCTCTTCCTAGGTTTGCTTTTGTTGGGGCTGAGAGACTATCGCCGGAGATTCGTTATCCTGTTGCTGTACCGGATCAGGACTTTCTTCTTGATTTTCTGGGGTCTCTTCTTGATTTCCTTCATCCTGCGACTCTACCTCCAGGGCCGCAAACTTGTTTCCGGGGGGGCTCTTTGACGTGGGGATCTGCTGTTTTTGGGGCTTGGCTGCCCTTTTCCCATTAGCAATATTCCAACCCTCGCTAGGTGGGCTATCCAAGGAGGGTTTTTCTGGCTTTTTCGGGCATGACTTAGCAAAGTGGTTGTATTCATGGCAGTACTTACACTTGAACGGGATTTGCTCGTAGTCTACTATTTGAAGATGGTTCCACCCATCAATGGAGAGCATGATAGACTCCGGCAAGCCTTTTTCTATATCAACTTCAACACAGATTCGAGCACATGAAAACAATGGGGCTTTCGGTTCAGACTTGTCCACATATTTCCCCAAAGTATTCCCTATTGCTCGGAAATCCTCATCATTCCAGCAGTGAAGGGGAAGATGGGGTAACTTGACCCAGACAGGGACTGCTTTTGGGATATCTTTCTCTGGATTAAAGGACAAATCCCACTTGTTCAGGTACATACCTCTAGGGCCCATGAAGTAAGGCCCATTTCTGAATATTAGGTCTCGATCCTCCTTCTTTTCAAAGATGAATGCAAAGTATCCTTTTCCACAAAAGATTTGCTGAACTTCTTCCTGTATTAGGGTTCTCCAGTTTTTGTTCAGCCAGATCTCCATTGATCGCGGGGATGGCCAAAGTCCTGTGAACAGGCCAATGAGGCCCTTCTCAGAGAGAGTAACAACCTTTCTCTTAGATGCAGCGGAGCTGAGTTTTACCTCTGGAACAACTGCGAGCTTAACGAATTTGGAGGCAGGAGCCGCGGCTGGCTAATCGCGAGGGAGGGAAGCCACGATATTCTGAAACCTATCCTCAAAGGAAGATGGGTCAGGCGGATCCATGGCAGAGACGCCGACCAACGAAGGGATCCCTCAACGAAGCTAGGGCAATCGCTCAAAAAAAAATTATCTGAAATTGATCCTATAAACTTAGATGTTATTGCAAACTTTATATCACATTGTTTTGTTACTTGTAATGTTTTATCTTCGCACACCTAGCCTAATGGATAAGGTCTCTTGTGTGGTTTTGTTTTTAATCCCAACTGCTTAACTACTTCTTCTGAAATACGATTAGCTTGATATCCACTATCTATAAGTGTGTCGATCTTAGTTTGTTTCATAATCACCCTTATATGAAACAATACATTATTTTTATCCTTATAATTGACATGATATTTAGAAGTAGAAGCACATGAAGAACCAATGTTAGAATCATTACCAACAATAGATTTACCTTTCACACCTACGATTGTTATCTTTGTTTCATCATTGAAATCTTATCTAAGGTCTTCAACGATAACCGTGGACTTTTGCTTCCCTTTCTGATCCTTAAACCACTTTGGTTTCAATTCTAGATGTAGTACCAACACTTTGCCTCTTCGTGCCCTTGCTTTTGACAATGCGATCATGTAGGCCTCTCATCACCTTTCCTAATTGTAGATGCATGCTTGTCTTTCCCTTTTTCCTTGCCCTTTTTTGTCTGGCTAGATTCAACTAAAGGAACATCATGAACACTCCTCCCTTTGGATTCGATGTGCATAGCTTGCACACATAGCTCGCCAAGGTTAGTAGGATTAAATATAAGTATTGTATGATGCAAATAACTATTTAATCCTCTAGTAAACTTGAGAAGAGTTTCTTGAGTGTAAATAGGTATACCCAAAATTAAAGCTCTCTTTCTGAATTCATGAGTGTACTCTTGTACATTCTGACCTTTACCTTGCCTTAAGTTTTTCCAATCCATCACTGCATGCTGTATATAGCCTAATTGATAAAATTGTTTTTTTAACGCAACAATAAATTCATACCAGGAAGAATTTTTTTTACCTTTTGTAAGGAGGTCTTCCTATGTCTTACTCTCCCACTAGATGAGTGCAATGCCTCCAAGATAGAAAGTAGCCAATTGGATCTTTGATTTATCATCTACAAGCTTCTAAATCCTGCAATACAACTCAATCTTCCTGATGCAATCATCTAGTTTTTCTGCGCTAAGTTCACCATTATATGTGGGAGATTCAAACTTAATATCAAGTTTTAAATAAGGTAAATCAAAATTAGCTTTCTCAGGTTGTTTCTTTGGAGTTGAAGAAGCAACAATGAATATTTCAGAAGAAGAAGATGGAGAAGATGGAGAAGAAGGTTATGAAGGGTCTTTTCCTTTTCCCCAAGCATTCTCCTTTGCTTGCTCCTTCTTCTTTTTCTTCTTTTCCAACATATCTTGATAATCTGCAAAAAAAAATTCTACTTTGTCTGCCATCTAATAGAATGCCTTATAGAAGGCCTTCTCATCTTCTCCTTAGTAGTTTTCATCTTCCATTTTCTCTCTTTGATGTGCACGTGCAATCTCTGGATTAAAAGCTTCATGTACACCTTCACCTCACTTTAGACTAGATCTTGTTAACATAAACTCACAATGCAATGGCTATTAAGCTCTAATACCAAAGTTGATCTGAAAATATTCAGGATCTTCTAAACCATTAATTTGGATGTGAAATTTATATGTTAATTACTCATAAGCATGCTTAAAAGATGAAAATTTAATTCTTAAAATCAATCACATTAGCAAATAAAAAAGATATGCAAACCATAAAATGAAGACAACAACTGATAACGAAGTTCACCCCTCCTGGACTACGTCTCCGAGCCACTTCCAATGGGAAGGCTGATATTATTAGTCTTCAAAAGATTACAAAATATGAGTTTCAGGAATACCTTAGAGTTATGTCAGTCAAACTCAGAAACAGACTGCACCATTGCATCCCTCTCTAAAAATTTAGAAAAACAAGTATCATCTTGACCTATCTTGCATGGGGTTTCCATTGGCACGCAAAACAAGAAAAATCACTTCTATGTTGTACGGAGATGGTACGAAATGTACCTTCTCTACCTTCATACACCTTGGGACTTGTGCATAATATTGACATTGAACCACCCCCGAACCATGGCTCTAAGCATGGTTTTTTATAGTGTTTTGAAGTGTTTAAGGGGCGCGAGCCGAAATGCCATGTTCCCTTTTGGGCCCCATTATCTCTAACGAAAAACTCTTAACATACTTACACCATGGTTTATCCAACGAACAGGTGGTGACCTAGTGGTAAAGGGCTTGGGTTGTTGGGACAGAGGTACAAGGGTCAAACCCGTGGGCTTCTCCCCTTACCACGCTCTTTTTGAATGGTGGCATGCATTTGATATAACACGTTATATTATGGTATGGTTTCATTATGATTTAGCACATAGTGCATTTGTTATGATATGGATAAGGTTTCGTTGTATGGTATAGGTTACATTGTTACATGTTACATTATGCATAGGGTTCCATTATTTGGCTCCACGTTAATGTAATGTTTACGCCGTAAGGCGTTTTTCTCCAAAGAAGTTCGGAAATCCACTGTTCCATTTCGTCTATGGAACCAATGAGCTGTGGACGCGTGTTCGATACAGGATGTGGACGCGTGTTTGATGTGAATACCCAGTATACCCAACGCGTGTCTCTTGTTCGATAAACAGATGTTCGAATACCCGATGAACCTCTTTACAGTGCCGGAGTGAAGCATTTTTACGAGTTATTCTGCCCGCCGGAGGGTACATTCGAACATTACCAGCATTTTTACATCACGAAATCAGAAAAATTCCTGTTGCAGAACAAAAAACAGAGGAATCCTATAGTTACCAGTTATTCTGCCCGGATCCCTCTTAAGTTCGTTGAAACTCGCAAATTTATGAGCTTCGGGGAGACAGGAGATGATTACAGACCTCATGAGTCGGAGAACTGTTCAAAGCTTTGAGATTACAACTCGTTTTTGCTGTGGACGCGTGTTTGATGTGATCTATTGCCTGGCGTGTTCGACCTCTCCTCATACCCGATGAACCTCTTCCCATACCTGCCCTGCACTGAATCGTACCCCATTTATTAGATGGACCTCTTCCCATACCTTCGACGACTGAATCGTACCTCTTCCCGTATCTCTGTGCAGGATTTCGCAGGATTTCGCAGACTCAATCGTACCTGTTCCCATACCTGCACAAGATTGAAAGAAAAAACATTAATCTGGCATTTATTCTCAGTTTGGAGGTCGTTGAACATCTTCTCATGGCCACCGCCCCTCCCTGCTGCATAAATGGGTTTGCACAGAGAAGTTGCGTGCATTTGCACAGAGAAGTTGCAGGAATTTTCATTCAAACAGCCACAGAACTACAAAAACAGAGGTACGCAATTTCATTTCGAAACCCCTCATTTTGAAACCCCTGAATAGCTTAGAAATTCATGCCTGCATTTCGTTGCCTTGCCTGATTAAGGGTTTCAACGGTTCTGGCTGTTTTTCGGCTGTGTTCACTCAGTTGAGCAGAGCAATATTTGTAAACTGCGGGTCTGTTGGTTTGTTTGTGGGATTGAGGGTTTTGACCAGGTTGATAAATGAATAGCTTTCGATGTTTGTTCGAGGGTTTTCTTAGAAATAGTTAAATGCTGTTCTTTGCGGTGAGAATTTGCAAATATAGTTAAACCACTGTTTTCAATGCAAGAAAGATATACAGGGCATATACACAGTTGATATATTTGTCAATCGTTGAAACGGTTTCAAAATATTTTGATTAGATACTGCTTTGTGTTTTTAG
>LPNX010917654.1:129212-159294 GCA_001517045.1 Pseudotsuga menziesii | reverse complement strand
TCTTGGGAACAATCCGCCCCAATGTAGACATTCTCAATTGTACCAGGATTGCAAGAAATGTTGATAGGAATAGTTGACGATATGTTCTCCATGTTTCCATCAGCCATCGAACCAGGAGAGCTTAATGGAACCATAGGTCTACCAAATTTCTGACTAATAATCTCCCTATAATCCTCATGCTCCAAAAGGTCAAGCTCTGGAAGGAAGTACGATCTATGATGAAGTTCCTCCCATGGTGGCTCAACTCCTGACATAGCCTCGATAATCGCTTCATCTGAAGGGAAAACCATATCAAGGTAGTCGTGGGCATGAGAATACTGTACTGCCCATGCCGAAAGCACATAGGGGTCTTCCTCCTCCATCCGCGAAGAGGAAGAACAAGGCTCTGTAGCAGACTGGAGATTATCTTGGTAAGCTATCATGACTGCAGGCAACGGCATGCTCATCTCGATGGCCTCACTCGAAGGACTCGGTGAAGGAAGAATCCAAGGATCTCCCATATGACTTGTGTGAAAAGGCACCGATCTCGTAGACATCGAAGCACCATCGAAACTAGATCCTATCATGAGGACGGGTACAGGACAACTAAAGGTTCCCATGAGGGATGGATACATGCCTACACCCACACTCCCAGTTTCCGGCTGGGAATGTTCAAATTTTGGAACCGAAGCTTCCGAAGATGCGGTAACAGGAGGATTCTTGAATTCCATTTGATCAATCATCACAATCTTCCCGTTATGTGGAAAGCATACAATGCGAAACATGGAAGACGCAACGGCTTGCATACTATACATCCAGTTCCTTCCCAGTAAGATATTGTAGTCAAAGGGTGCATCAACCACCTCAAACTCTATCGCAACGGTCTTCCCTCCCAAATGGACTTTAAGGGAAGGAAGGATACCGTGCGACCTAAATGATCTCCCATCAAAATTAGTTAACATGGTCATAGATTTTGACAACTCAGGAGAACCGAGACCCTTCCAACAAGACAAAGGCATCACAGAAGCAGCAACGCCCTCGTCAATCATAGTACGCTTGACGATCATATTAAGACATTCCACATGCACCAAAAGGGACACATAGTAGGGCAAGCGAGGCTGATGTCCTGCGGTTTCAAATTTGATCACTGAGGAAGAATCATCACCATTCACACCAAGAGTGGAAAGAAAAGCCTTCCTTTGCGATGGACAACTCTGAAGCACTTCCAATGCAGACATCGCACAAGGAGTATGGCCCAAGTCCTCGACAACTGAATAATTCTAGGCAGCTCAGGCATTTGGGTTATGCCCCGAACACTTAAGTACCCCCTTAGGAATGCGAGGTGCAGCCTCAGGTTTATCCGCAGGTTTCTCAATGCGCAAAGGGGTTCCTGGTGGATCAGGTTCTTTTCCTGGGTTGGGTTGTGACGAAGTATAATCTTTCGCACGCGTCACAACTTTCGCGGCACGGACCATATTAATGCACCCACGACCACTAGTTTCAGCTGGATCATCATCACTAGATTGATCATGGGACTTCGAGTTCATATTCTGGTTATGCGGTAAAGGGTTCGTTAACACAGCTGGGCCCTGTGCTATGAACTTCGAAGCTTCATCCATTCTAGGGCACAAGTAAGTGAGGTGATTGTACTTACATAGCTTGCAAGGAAACTTAACCTTACATTTATTCTGCTTGTCCCCCCCAACATTTTTACCGTTCTTGTCATTATTATTGGCATTCTCGTTCTTATACCCACCCTTTTTATTATTATTGTTTTTACCCTTTTTTCTATTCCGTCCGGGTTGCTGGTTACCCTTCTGGTCGGACGATTGTACAGCAAGTACATTTGCCGTTTGGGAAGGCTGAGACGAAGTTGTAGCTTGTCCCGAGGCAGATTGGTTGATTGACAACTGAGCAACTTGTTTTGCAACCAAACCTGCAGGTTTCTTACTTGCACAACCCATAATGCTGTCGGCATGTGGTCCAGGTTTGACCTTGGGATCGAAACTAGAATGAGGAGCGTTAGGTGTAATCTCATATAACAAACCAGACTAAGCATAGATCAAGTCTAGTTCCTGCGCCCTAAAGATTGCTTGTTCCTCATTCTGCACTCTGGATGTGGAAACATCCTTCGCTATATATGGCAATAACGATTTGAGGAACCACTCAAGGAGGAACTTCGGCGGTATAAAGGCTTTAATTAATCTCTTCCGTCTACGCCATTCCTGAATATGATCAGAAATATGGGTGGCTTTATCTTGCCGAAATGTCGACAAGAGTTCAGTACCAACATCATAGCACACTGGTAGCTGGAAGTGATTAAATAAAGTCATCGCAAGGTCGTCGAACAAAGTAAAGGCACCCCTAGGTAACTCTATACACCATTTCGCCGCAGGCCCTGTAAGGGTGCGTTGAAATAGTCTCAAACGGACTAAGTCCTGATGCAATGAATTGGAAGAGCACCATAGGTGGAATGTCGTAACGTGTTCGCTCGAATCCTCTCCTGGTTTGCCTTCGAACTTAGGTATGCTCGAAGGAAGCTTGGTAGGGACAGCCAGCCAAGCCGGGTCATGAGCCACATGATCGTTCGTAAGTCTCGATAAGTCAGGTAGATTGAGTGTCGCGAGGAAAGGGAGCCTAGGATGATGAGGCCTATGGACCGCTCCCTGGTTCATATAGGATTGATTACCACCATGACCTTTGCCATAGTGACCTCCTCCTGTATGACCCATATAGGGTGGCGTGGAAGCACCATAATGAGGTGGACCTTGACTAGTAGGAGCTACAAAGCCGTAATTAGGAGAGTAAGCAGGTTGTGAATACCCGCCTCCGTAAGGTGAAGAAACCTGTCCATACTGCGTCCCATAATAGGGTCCATAGGTCATCTCTTGCGATGCCCCATGAGACACTCCATAGGTAGGGATATACATTCCAGAAGTAGGAATATACATACCGAAAGTAGGGATATATGTCCTGGAAGTAGCAATCTGACCTCTAGAAACATGAACATAACCTCCTGAAACCACGGGTGGTATGTAGGCTTGAGATACAATTGGTCTAGTAATCGCAGTACGGATCTGACTCATAGCTACATGCCGACTCGAAGGACCACGTGAGTAAGGTGGAGGGTTTACATTTGAAGAACTTGGAAGCGAGGACGAAGGAATATCTGTAAGAAGATATGTACTAGTGCCTATCGTCACTCATCTGGGACCTGGTATCCCTATCGGATCACTAACTCTAGACCTAGGAGGTATATAAGATGGAGCTTCCACCACTGGGATGGAAGGTGCAATGTGACTAGTACTCCCAAACCTCTCCGCAAGGTAAGGCATGGGATTTCCCCCAGGCATAGTGCTAGGCTCAAAATCGGATTCAACATGAAATGTCAAATCGTGCATAGGAAAACCAGTCGTAGCATAACTACCGTAGCTAGTAATGGCAGGTTCAAAGTGAGTCTCGGCGTCTTCCGGCATTCCATACTGGTAATGTGTCAACGAGGGGTCAACCCTAGAATGAATAGGTCTATCATGCATGGTTCCTATCTTCGAAATCACAGGTCCTAACTCGGTTAGGTCGGGTGAAGGGTCATAAGTAGGCGTGAATTCCCCATCGTCAACGCGAATGGGAGGAGGTGGCTCAGATGTATCCTCTGAATGATCTCCCATGGTGTGTGAATCAATGTGTGACATATTTCACCTATCTAGGTCCCTCTCCCAAAGGAGGAGGATAAGTAGAAGGTGGAAGTCCTACTAAATGACGAGAACGGTGCGGAACCGCACCCGACTCCATAATGACTCAAAAAATAGAAATGACGAGAACGCGTGAATTCCCCATCGTCAACGCGAATGGGAGGAGGTGGCTCAGATGTATCCTCTGAATGATCTCCCATGGTGTGTGAATCAATGTGTGACATAGTTCACCTATCTAGGTCCCTCTCCCAAAGGAGGAGGATAAGTAGAAGGTGGAAGTCCTACTAAATGACGAGAACGGTGCGGAACCGCACCCGACTCCATAATGACTCAAAAAATAGAAAAGACTCTCTATTTACGTCAACCCTAGGCCAACTAGCGTGCACAGAGTAATCACTAATAAAATCTAAAGACAAATGCAATCAAACAAGGGATGGATAAGTGAGCTCCCAAATGTGGCCGGTATGTCTCGCCTAGGAGAGGCTTGAGAGGCCCTTGTCACCACAAGCGGAGGTACGTAACCAATTATTGTGGCCCTCAGCTTCAATGCGTAAAGCGACTGTGCTATCCGACCCCAACCTGGACGGGACACATGCAGAATAACCTCTACAAGTACCCCCTCGATATCCTAGGTAAGGTCACTAAGGTCACCTCAATATAATCAAAGCTCAGGCGGACAGTTGCAGGCGGGATTGACCATATGGGCAGGGTAGCAAAGCCCGAAACTCTCGAAAGAGCCCCCAGATACGAATACAATCCTGGCTATATTGCCGGTGCTACACAGTTACCGACCAGGGGTTATACCAATCAACAACCGCTCACACTGCCTCGTGCTTAACTCCCTTTTGAGAGGAGGATCCTGAGAACGCTGGTTATATCAAGGATTTCACACACTCCCTGGACAGACACCTAGTTGTTGTCATTTAGTGATCTTGGAGAATTAACTTTCAATGAACTATTCCAAGATCCTAAAACCTAAGCTTGTTGGTGCACCCTAGAAAAGAAAAGAGTGTAATTCATTTTAATTAGCGTTGATTTTAGTTGGCTTTATTACTCAAAAATAGGATATGGTCGTGCAACTAATGGTGTTATGACGCAACAATAAGCAAAATGCACACCTAACAATCAATGCAAATGCATTGTGTCCATGAAAACAGGGTATGCGTACTACGTGTAATGCACAATTTCTTCTTCAAATGCTGAATGCAAATTTCCCGATATGAAAGTCCTAACTATTACTCCAAAGCAAATCTAGATCTAGTGCAAGTACAATGCAAAGTGCAAAATGCAATGCATGATGATAAGCAAATGTTTTTGGATTTTTTGAAAATAAAGAGATACAAAAAGCAAAAGAATGATTCTACCCACCCCAGACTCTGCAAGCACACATAAACAACATTCCAACAAAGTACTAAGGTAAAAGGACTCTACTGCACTAATCTCAAACAAAAAATCAAAGATGCCATGACAAGAACTTACCTAAAAGAAAAAATTTAGGCTAAAAAAAAACGTTTATGGTTAGAAACAGAGGTATTAATAGACTCAGGCAGTACCAAAGGAGACTCAGCAGCTAACAGAATTCACCCAGCAATCTACTATCCTCCACAAAAAGGTAAAAACCAGGGTATATGCGACTGTGTGCAGTAAACCCACGTGTATACGCGGAAATCCCAGGGGAAACTGCGTGTATACGCGACTGTAAGTGACAAACCCGCGTACAGGAAGAAAAAGATGCACAAATCCAAGGAAAACAGACAGGCTAAGACTAAATTCATACCAATCAAGCTCTACCAGGAATACATGCCCCCATACCTGACACAGAAACAAGAGAGAGAGATCAATTCAAATACATTGAATGCCAAGAAATCAACCCCCAAAGGACAATTACTAGGAACTCCCTAGTGGAGTCGCTAATTCTATTACAGAGAGAAATTCCTATGGCTTGGGGTACCACAACAGACAGCTAGACTCCAGAAATCAATCTTTCCCAATATGCAATAGAAATAAAATGTCTAACACTAAACGATCGAACCTCGTACCTTATTCCGAACGGTTGAAGTAGATCCCCGTTGAGCTTTCCAATCTTCAGCTTGAATTGATATAATACTTCCTCAACAATAAGTAAAGAATACAAGCATACTATATATCATGGTGTTAGATCTATTCTAGCATATATAATCAATAATGTAGAAGCATTTGACATAATCCAATGGATACATTATTCATTCAATTACACATTACTGGACAGGAAAAGATATTTCTACTAATATGAATTAGAGATTACAAGTGACAACCTCTGACGGCACGTCTGTGAACCAGAGAAACTGAATCCCCCACTTGGGCCTCCACCACCTCAATCCTCCATCACTCAGATATCAAGCTCATTAGCAAAAGGCAAGCTTGGGAAGAACACAACAGTGCTCCAAGGGACAAAGGGATGCAGACTCAAGCATAAGTTCTGGAAACAATGGACTATAGTTTCATTACTCTCAATTCTCTCTTATGATTTCAATGTCTCAAGGGGTTCCTTATATAGCTTTTCAAAGGGATACTGAAAGGTCGAATCCATGCGATCTCAAGGCATATGGAAGGCCAGGAGTCATATGAGTTGGATCCAAGTCAAGGAACGCTCCAAAAGGATTTGGATTATGTACACATCCCGATGTACGTGACTATAGGGGTAATATCCACATATGTACGCGGTTATCGGGGTAAAATCCACATATATCACTTTTCTTATGTTTTTAGGGATGATCAAGGACACATCAAAAGACAAAAGTAGTCCATAGGGGCTAATGAGTCTGCGGCGGGACAGGGGAAGGCCATACAATGTGTGATTCACCTAGTGTGGTGAAATCTGCTATAACAATAATATGATGCTAAGTTCAATTTCCATATTTGTCACAACACTCTAGGCTACACTCTTACTCACCAATGCATTCCACTATTTCCTTCTTCATTAAGATAAATTTCATATGTGGGTTCATCATTTCTATCATCTAGTAGGTTATCATCAATGTTGGATTCATCATCATTGTTTTGAACAGTAGTACATTCTTCTTTAGTTAATGCACCAAATTCTTCACATTTATTCTTATGTGTTCAATTCAATGGTTAGTTCTATAGCCAATATATCCATTTCATTCGTCTCTTCAATGAGGCTGCTTTTTTGATAGGGTTGTATGCATGATGCTCTATTTTCACTATTTTTTGTGAATCCATATGAGGTCAACTTCTTCCATACCAAAGTATGCTCTAATTTAGTAGGTATTCTCCATGTTTCTAGCACTTTTAGATCTACCTAAACACCTTAACCATATCTCCTTGGGATTGTCTCTAATTCAAGTCTTATGGTCCTCAAATTTGCATGAAGAAAATTCAATGATTGTCAGTACTATGATCTTGTACTAAGTGATGTACTGCCACAAATATGAACAAGAATTATTCAATTTTACCCCATGGACAAACCTTCATTCAATCCCTAATTAGATTCAAAAAGTATCACAACCATAAGGTTCTTTCTATTTTTCACTTCCTTTGGAAAGGAATTAAACATGGTGCTTCAAGGATATTCATATGAAACTTAAATTATTTCAAGGAATTTTTCACATTGTTCCAAGGGTTTCAAGAAATATTTAAGACATTTGCAATACTTATTTCGAATAACCTTAAGTAGTACAACACTTTCATATCCTCAATGCTACTCCAAAACCAAGTACACTTGTTTCAAGGTAGATCAAGAAAACTTGTCTCAAAATAGCTACTTAATGAGATAATAAAACCTTCTAATATATTATTGACCCAATGTAAATTCAGCATTTCAGTAATAATGATGCATCTCAAACTTAGATATTCAATTCTATTCTTGTAATTTATTCAAGGTGCTTCGTCGTAAGTAACCAAATTCTTGTCTTGGGGATGATGTTTCAATGTTACTGTTATGATATTATATTAGTAGATATTACTTAAATAATAATCACTAACCATCCTTTAAATTTCTATATGCTTGATGTTTTTGAGTTTTTAGAGTTGATGATTTCCTTCAAAAGAACATAGGAAATTTTCCCAAGTCCTCTTCAATACTTGCTACTACTTGGACTGGATTGTTGATTTCTTGATATGCTCCATTATCTATATTAGAATTAGAAATTATTTCCCTTTCTTCTTCAAACAATTTTTTTTGAGACTATTCTTTCCTTCTCCAAAATTTCTTATATCTAGCCTAAGCATTTTCTTTCATGGAATGTTTTCTTGAGATTCTACAAAGATGATCCTTGATCCCAATGTTGTTGCATTTGTAAGATGCAATATTGTTATCGATTAGAGGAATCTAAGAGTTGTATCTCATCTAACCAAAGCTTTGATGGATTCTATAATTGTTCCTTATGTATCCATCTCTAGCACGGACTTTGTTATACACATCTACATTTTGAACATTGTTTCTATCCTAATATTTGTATTTTACATACACATCCCTTGAATGAGTTATATACTATATTGCCTTATCTCTAAAAAATAACCAAAGAACTGAGTTTGGTACCTTTTAATAGCATAATTCCTTAGGGGCATAGTTCTTATGAATTCATCTTTTAATTATTCTAGAAAATTCTTGTCCTTTCCTTCCTTCTTGTTGCTACTCACATTTCTCATGAAACCTATGAAATATGTAACATGTATTTCTTCACTTAAATTCTTTGAATATTTTACAAGTTCCTTGCTTGAATTCCTTCTTTCTATTTTAGGTTCCTTGTCAGTCTATCTTCAACTTCTTTTTCCTCTTCCACTTGTGCCTTAAGACTAAAAATAATGTTCTCAAATTTTGATTGTATTTCTAACTAGGAAACTATTTTATCCAAATTTCCTTTCAATGAAACTTTGATATCAAGTTATTGCTTTTGAAAAATCTCTTTATTTTCTTGAAGTTGACTTGTTAGGTCTTCTTAAATTCTTTTGTCCTATTCAATTTGACTTCTGAGATTATCAATGAACTTTTGAGATTTACTTATATTTTTTTATAACAATGGATTCTTCTGCAGTTGTTCCATTAGCATCTTGTTCTCATTCATTCCTTTCCTCAACTCATATATGGCGCTAATGAGTACTTATTCAAGGTATTATTCAACATATACTTCATAATCTACTTCAACTTCTACTTGATCATCTTCTTCAGCTTCTACTTCATCATTTGCTTCAACATTTTATGTATTTGACTCTTTATTTTTATTGTATTCATGTTTTGTTTTTATGGGGATAGATTAGTTTGTGTATATATATTGTAGGTTTTTGTAGACCTCCTTAGTTGATGTGCATTGTCCAACATTGAATTACACAGGGGCTAGTAGTCCATCCAGGATGGTCTCCATTGTCATTGAGTTGTTCTTTCTAGAATACTTTTGAACTACGATTTTTTCTTTCTTTGGAGGAGTGTAACAAGATACCACTAATTCCCATATACCAAATCCCACTGACTTCAAATACACCTTCATTATTGTTAAATTTCATGAACCATAGATCTATAGGAAAAAATGAGAGCTATATGAAAAGAAGTATGCAGTGGAATTATCAAATCAATGTAAACTAAACAACAGATTCATGATAGAAATTCCACACAAATCAGACAAGTATTGCTAAGATTATCATAACATTAATCTTCATTAATTAATTAGTAATAGAATAGTCATATACCTAGAATTAGAATACTATGGATAATATTTGAATTTACCAACTGCAACTGACTGGTTAGATAACTCGGTGTGGAAATAATCACGGCTAGAGCACACTAGTTAACTCTGGATAACCAAATCAGTCTATAATCAGTTAACTAATGATGGAAGGTGAGGGTAGGTGAATAATGGCACCTACACTCCCATGAATCATGCAAACTGGTGCTAATATAACTGGATATGATCTAACTGATTGTAACGAAAGCATAACTAAGCATGACTGATTATCTACCACAACCAACTGAAGGTGACTGCTGGTGGAACTCAGAGTGGGCTCCTACAATGTAGGGATTAGTCCCTAGGGCTCATAATCTTATGCAATCTGGTGCACTGAGTGGAAGATGACCCTTAGGTATGTCCCCCATGCACTGGTGGTTGATTCTAATTTCCTAAGCTAGGATAAATGAATCAAATAGACTTATGTGGGTAAAGGGAGGATTAATTAATTCTAACAACTCCCCTTAATCCTAACTTTGGACAACTTGGTCCTTGAAAAATGGGCCAAAATNAATCTAAATGAAATAAAATATTGTTTAATAAACAAGGAAAATGGGGGAAACCTAATGGGACGCCCCCCCCCCCCTCCCCCCTCAAAATAAGCATCTAATCAGGAAACAAGCTATACTTAAGAGAAAAAAATTCTCTTCAAGCAAAAACTTATGAAATTTTTTCTACAATACTGCTCCACAGAGATATAGTTTGTAGAGTGATGGTCCTTGTGTGCACTAGTATCCTAGGACTGTGCATGTGAACCTCTCCAAACTAAATTATTATGTCTATAGGAAATTTCCTCTTTGTAAGAAGAGGAATATGCTCAACTTGGTCAGGAACATAAACATTTGCAAGATGGATTATGTATGGAGGAATTTTCCTCATTGGGAGAACATGAATCTGCTCAATTGAGTTACACTGATGAGAGAGAAAAAGTTCTTTAGAATTGAAACCATGTGAGGTAAACCCAATAAAATGATATGTTTCATCCTTGAACAATGAACCATGTGAGGTAAAATCATATCCAGATGTGAGGAGAAAGTGTCCAGGTGAATGCATGATGTCTCCAAGTTCACTATCACTATAAGGAAGTGTGCATGTGATCATGTAGGAAGGAGGAGGAGGCCTGGGAACATGGAGAGTGACTGATTGAGCTCCATAATATTATATAGAATCCAAAATATCAAATGAATCACTATCCAACACATTATTAAACTCATGAGAAGAAACTGCTATAGAATCCTTAGCAACAAATTTTTTGAAGGAGACTTGAGGTGCTTGATTTTTCACACCAAAATTGATGAGAACAACTACAAGCATGACTGGTGGATATTGAAAATTGAAATTCAAAACAATTAAGGTGATATCATATCCAATAATAAGGAACAAAGGTTTCAAGTGCGCCACTAAGATGGCAGATGCACTATGTTTTCCTTCTTCAACAAAACTATGAGTATTGGTGCAAGCAATCATGTAGGAATTTGCAAGAAGGGCTAGATCAATGATGGTGAATGTATCACTCCTAAAATATGATATTTCTTCTAAAACATCCAAATTATCACTTTTATGCACACCAACAACATGGTTGGAGAGAGAGAGTAATTGAATTTCTCTTTAGCTCCTTAAGATTTCACTGGAGAACTTTGCACTGGAATTTAGAATAGAAGAATCACTGGAGAATGACTGAGTAGGATGGAAGGATATTTTTTATTCAACAATGGAGGTTTGGATGTTTTATTATAGATCATTTATGAGAATATGAGATGTAAAATATCTCATAAAATTCTGGAGCAATAGGAGAAGGATTCGCTACAAAGAGACTTTCAACATTTCGAATTGATTGAGTTGAAGATTCTGCTTCTTCTTCATATTGAATAAATTCATCAGAGAGAATTAAGTCTGATACAATTGAAGGAAGAACACTTGAGGATGTTTTGTATTCACTCCAGGTATTATCTACTTATTTCTGCACACCAAAGGATCTATCTAGATTTATCTAGAGCTCGAATGGATATTTGACAAATTCCATGAGATAACGCATATTAAGAGTCATTACCATACACATTATTGCATATTCTCTTTCACAATCATCTAGACAATCATTTTAATCTTCATAAGATTATTTACTAGCTCCAAACGACACATATAGGAGATCATGGCTCTTAATATATGCAACATCTTCAATTTCTACTCAGCGTAATTGAATGGTGATAGAAGGGGAACTGATCTCAAATCCATATTTGAAGTTGTACAATAGAGGTTTCTACTATTTTATTATTTAAATGTAGGAACAACTTGGAATCCAATAAGTTGTACAATGTACATGTAAATAAAATCATGTATGTAAGCTTAAATAAAAAAAAAAAAAAACATGATTGATGTCATGTTACCAATTCAATCACAACTTCTTCTACAATCAACATAATCAAATTTTGTCGAAGACCATTTGATATATTGAAGAGATCTTTCAAATAATATAAGGAAATTGACCTATCGCATTTTATGGAGTGATATATATCAAGAATAAATAGAGTGTACAGACGAACGTGAGTTGTTACAAACCTCCAATATTCAATTGAACATATCTCTCAAACCATAGACTAAAATTGAATCACTTGAAAAACCAATTTCAGATCACGAAAAATACCTTTCCAAAAACATATGGTAGGCCCTTTAATATGTTTGGTAGAGGTTGTGGTACCTCTTTAAATTTGGCTATGATTTTCAAATCTTGTTGTTGAAATTGTACCTGCAAAACAAACTCTAATTTGAATTAATTTAGCTCAAACACCCTTCACTTCGACATGTGCACTTTCTCTTAGTACATCACACCTGGATAAACTTCTCTAGATAGAATCCAGAGGGATAAATGCAATTATTCCAGGAATTATGTGGAAAATCAATGGATTCTGGTGCATCAATGGAAGTTTCCAAGGTTCGAGGAAGGCATGGATACTCACTTTGACACCATGTTAAATTTCATGAACCATATATCTACAAGCCAAACTGAGAGCTATATGAAAAGAAGTATGCAGTTGAGTTATCAAATAAATGTAAACTGAACAATAGATTCATGATAGATATTTCACACAAATCAGACAAGTATTGCTCAGATTATCATAACATTAATCTTCATTAATTAATCAATAATACAATAGTCATACAATAAATAGAATTCGAATAGTGTGGATAATATTTGAATTCACCCACTACAATTGGATAGTTAGCTAACTCAGTGTGGAAATAATGACAACTAGAGCTCACTAGTTAACTCCGTATAACCAAACTAGTCTACAATCAATTAACTGATGGGGTAGGTGAATAATAGTGCCTACACTCCCATGAATCATGCAAATTGGATATAATATAACTGATTGTGGTCTAATTGATTGTAATTGAAGTATAACTTAGCATGAATGATTACCTACCACAACCAACTGAAGGTGACTATTGGTAGAACTCAGAGTGGGATCCTACAATGTAGGGATTGGTCCCTATGGATCCTAAACTTATGCAATCATGTGCAGTAAGTGGAATATGACCCTTTGGTGTGTCCCCCATGCACTGGTGGGTGATGATGACTTCCGAAGCTAGGATAAATGAATCAAATAGACTTATGTGGGTAAATGGAGGATTAATTAATCCTAACAATTATCACACTCCATAATGCATAGTTGGTCCCATCAAATAATGGTGCTTCATTCATATAAAAAATTACTTTTCCTTCCATATGTGTGCATAAGAATCTCCTTGATGTTGGTAAAACTCGTATGAAATACCTTTCTCTGATACCAATTGTTGGAACACACAATGATACTGAGAGGGGGGGTGTAAATAATTATCATGCGCAATCAAACACCTTTTATTTCATTAATTATATGTTATTATGAATTTACCATCAACCATGTATAATATAGACAATCACAAAAGTGTGCACAAGATGTATATGGAAAACTCAATATGTGATATTGATAAGAAAGCAAAGAAGATTATAACAACTTGGTGGAAACACCAATATCCAAGATTTATGAGATAAAACTCAAAGGAGGCTACAACCCCTTAGTTTACCAGATGTAACTAGAAGGATGCTATGACCCCATAGGTTTCTTTAGCTACAATTGAATGTAATCTCCAACTCCATGATTTAATAGCTCCAACGAGAAGGAAGCTACGACCCCCTAATTTATCAGCTCCAATTGATGCGATGCTAGATACCCCTATTCTACAACTATAACCCTATAGAATGTTATTAAAATTCCTTCAAAATTATGTTCTTCAAATTGATTCTTTAATATTCATATGTTTCTCCCAATGTTATGTCTCAAGTACAAATATATCTATGTTTCTTCTACTATTTCACTATCATTTTCAGACATCATAATGTTACCTTATAGTTACTTCAATTTTTTTGTATAATTATCAACATTGTAGTCTTCTTGGATTTATCTTGAAATTTGTTTGATGTGTTTTGATCCTCATAATCCTCTAATGATCTTCAAATTACTCGCATATGTGTACACAATTATGCTCTTAGTTTTGTGTGTACTTAATCTCCTTTAGATTATTAAATAAATGGAAGTCCTCTAGGCCCAAATCTATTATATCGTAGGGTTGTCACTTGATTCATTCATTTTACTTGAGTTACAAAAAAATTAATGTATTCAACTATGTCTTGTCATTGTTCTGTACTAGACTGATACTAGTAACAGATGATCCCCATATAATTTCATAGGCACATATTAAACCCCAAACATATTAGTTCATGAAAGACTACTAAATTTCCAAAAAACAAGTAGTACAAAATGTACTTACTAAAATATGATCTACAATAATGTCATCCTTGGCATGTACTCTTCATGCTTGACTTTGAACCTTCACTTTTTCCCTGAGGTCCATGCTTTAATTATTCACTTTTTTTTTCTTGAATTCCTTCGTATTAAAATGAGGCCGCACAAGCCTATATTTATATACTTCTTAGATGACTTATGGGGCCTACTTGTCATCTGGGAATTAACATGTCATTATTTCATGCTTGTGAAAACAAACAATTTGATAGGGATTCATTAATACATCCCCATGTTTCCTTATGGACCCATGATATCAACCAAACAAGGGTTGGATCATCCAAAGCTCATTCTCTACTCTCTTTCTAGCATTTCTCTTAAATGCATAATTAGGTCCATCTATTTGAACATGATTTTCATATGTGTTGACCCACCATGAATTATATGGAAAGTAAATGAGGTCACCACTAGATCACTTATCAGATTTTATCTTCTGTTATTCTCACAGTTGGGCATACATACGTAATGTTGGAAAGTTACTGGAGTAAAAAAATCCAAAAATTGAAGTTACAAAATGACAAAATGACTTGGCTACCATAGTAGTGAGTTATGGTAATTGATGAGCTATAGGCAGTCACTTCATTTTCTTCTTCCAATGTTAACTTGACACTTGCTTCTTTTTCTCAATAAACTCATCCAAACAATGCCAAGCTTTCTCAAGCCTATCCTCAATAGCTATTATTGTACTTGGTATAATGAGGAGTGTATTTCAATGTTTCATTTCATTGTTCACATATTCTTTAGGGATTCAATGACTATAAAAAATAGGTCCTAGAATACATGAGGTTTACTTGGACTAGTCTCCAAGTATGATCATCCATCCTGGTTACCACTCCATGATATCATCATCAATGACCTTTCCTAACATAAATGCAACCACTTATAAACAAGTCCATAAATAATATTTACATTATACATGGTTAGATATTCACTAGTTGGGCCTTGGACTTGAGCTATGCACTAGGAATCCATACTAGCATACACAACAAGATTTGAACTCAAAATTTGATGAGAAAATCCGACACAATTCGACGAAATTGACCTTGTCAACGGATTTCACCTTTGTAATTACTTTTTTTTCGTTTAAATTTACCCAAGTTGACGTCGAAATATTTATGCCTTTCGAACAACCGACTCAAGTAGTTGTATTTTTTGACTTTTGTAGTAAAAAATACGACGACCAGTTTACAATGGTAACTATGTTACTGTCATCAGATATCCGACAATCTTTTATTTTTATAAACTATATATTTGGAATATTTCGACATGTTTGTTATACAAGCGGTGGTTTGTGAAAGTTATAATATTCACACAGAGTTTATTACATATAAAAAGACACAATTATTTCAAAAGTTACCGTGATTAAAAATAATGAATTGTGGAGCTTTATTTTTTAAGATCGATAATCATCCGTCAATCTTGGTATAAAAAATGTCACAAAATAACAATATTCCTGATCCACATGATCAAAATTGTGAATTTATTGCTAGATTATGGGATGGATTGAAAAGAAAGGGTGACAAGAAATATTATTGTCTATGTAGTAAATGCAGGTTTTTTAAAAGGAGAAGAATAAATATCACAACAACCAAAAGACATTATTGGGAATATGGACATGCTTAGGGGGGACATGACTATCGTCCATTGGTATTTTTTTCATTATATATGTCTTTATATTGATTGTTTTTGTAAATGTATGTATCATTTTAATATTTCTTATATTAACTAATAAATCTTGATGGTTTCATGTAATTATAAATGAAATACCTCCTATGACATATCGTCTGAAGGACGTGCTTTCAGAACAAGCACTAATGGAACATGGAGATATGAATAATGAAGAACAAGTTAATGATAATATTGAAGAGGATGATCATACTGATCACATAGTTGAATATGATAGTACAAATAAATTGATCCATGATACATTCAATGTTAGAATGGATGATGATGATGAAGGATCCAACACAATCTTCTCTCTGATATATTGTTGATAATGAATTTGAAGGTTATGATGGTATTCAAACACATCAGTCACACGGATGTTAAGGTATGCAATATATTCCATCACATATATATGATAGTGATAAATGTTATCTTTGTTCCTCTAACAATTTTATTTTTTAATTCATAAGTAGAATTAATACAGATGAAACATGTTTCAATAATATTATTTATATATTATATTAACTAATTTTTTACTTAATTTGTTGTAGCTTGATAACTGAATTTTTGTTACCACCTTAAAATATTTTACCTCACACATATCGAGATTTATTTATCATCATGAAAGAAATTAGAATACAGTATGAAGCAATTGATGCATGCCCTGATGACCATATTATATATTATAAAAAACATGAAATTGAAACAGAATTTCTGGAATACCATATCAGTATATATCAAACAGATCAAGTAACAAAAAAGGTTCCTCACAACTTTCTTCATTATATTCCCATTATTCCATGTTTGCAACGGCTATAAAGTTGCAAAAACATAGCACAATTTATGTATTCCCATGTATATAATAGAAGTCAAGATGGCATTCTTCGAATGCGTGTAGTTGGTTCTTCATTTAGATATATGGAGGAAAAATGTACATACTTTGAAGAAGAACCTCATAATGTTAGGATTTCTTTGGAAATAGATGGTGTCGGTCCATTTGTAGAGATGAGATTTATTTAATCAGTGTGGCCTATTTTTTTTTCAACAATAACATTCCTCCATGGTTGTCAATAAAGAGGGAGCACATAATGTTGGAAATGATTATTTCAGGTATGTATCTACAACAATTTTTTTTAATGTAGTGGCATCTCATTTGTTGTATTTTGTTGCATAATGTCATATATATTTTTTTATTTTACTCTTATGTATTATTTATATATCTTAATGGTTGTAATAATGATATATATTATATGTTCAAATAAATCAGGTAAGTACCAATTTAAATATATGAATGTATATATTGAACCACTTACTAACGAACTACTAAAGATATGGAATGGAATCACTATGTATGATGTATCTAGACAAATATGACAGAGGAAAATTCAATTCCATGGAATATTTGTATGGATAGTACATGATTCCCTAGGGTTAAGCCATTTTTGTGGTATGTAATTATAATGTGCACTTTAATAGTATTTAATTTTATGAAGTTGATATATTATGCATGCATGTTTTTTAAATAATCCATTCATTTTATATAATTATAATTGACATAGTTAATCCATTTCTTTATATAGGTATTCAAACAAAGGGAAAATTTTCATATCTAGTTTGTGGTCCTAAGATCAAATCTTGTCATTCAAAAAGTTTATGAAAGAAGGTGTTTGATGAGAATAGGAAATTCCTCACTAAGAATCATAGGTATCAAACTATCAAAAAAATCTATTCAATGGGAAGCAAGAGACTGCATTAAAACCATAGACAATGAAACCTCACCTATGGAAGTTGTAATATAATATAAATCATCAAGGTACATATAGATCAAATTATCTATGTATCATTATATATGAAATGTTTTGATTTTTTTTATTGTGTGTTATTTACTGTAATTGACATTGATTTTTGTAAATTATTTATAAACTATGATTCATGATGGTTGTCATGATCATGAAGGAATTAATGGGCTTCCATGAGGAATGAAGAGTTATCCTAAACAATTCATTAGGTTTCCCAACTATGAGCACCTACAAATTTCTCATTTATTTGATACAATGCATATCGAAAGGAATGTGGATGAAACATTATGGAGAATATTGGATGGAAGGAGCGACAAAGAAAAAAATGCCAAAATTTGCAATGACATTTACGAAGCCAATAATGCAATGAAAGATGTCATTAAATTACATAGAAACAAAGACCAAAATAACATAAAATCATTTCCATGTTTGTTAATGGATCAAAAAAGCAATGTTGTAAAAGAAGTCGTACAAAAAAATAAATTTCTCACCGGATTTTGTTTGAACATGAACCATATCATAACNTATATATATATATATATATATATATATATATATATATATATATATATATTCCAAATGGAAAATATCAATCATGCCAAAAAGGGATGATCATGGATTGTCCCAAGAAGGGACTTACATACAATTAACATGTCTTCCAAAATTGTAAACCTTTTGTCCTATTAGAAAATGAGTCTTATGTTATTCTTCCCACACTACTTTAGTCTCCATCTGTCCTGGTGCTAGTAATAAAGAAAGTTTTGACAGGTTATCTGCCTCCATGTTTAATTCTTTGTATACATGTGTTATAATTAGGACTGAGAATAAATTCAGAGGCCTTCTGATAGCTTTTAAGAGCTGTTGTAAATGAGGTGATTTGATCTGGATTTTGTTGTTGACCCAGTCCACTACCATTTTGGAGCCCCCAAAGACCTACACATGGGTTGTGTGTGTGTGTGTGTATTGCTATATTTTTTATTCTGGTGCATATTGTTGGTATTTTTTTGTCTACCTTTTGTAAAATATAATGAAACAATTTTTATATTGTTACAGTATGTTCTACCTCTATCTCTCCTAGACAACTTCAACAACAATTTCAAACATGTTATATATGATCTGAAAAATACATGAGGTAAGTAGGGATATTTTGCATGCATACAGTGTTTGTTTAATCCATAGTAGAACTTATATTTGATATTTCTTTTAATAATTTCTACGTAATATAATGTTTTTTTTGTTGTTAAATATTGTGATTTGTTTGCATCACTTATAGATGGTTTTCATCTAAAGAAATCTATAAAGAAGATATAAAGTATTGGAGGATATAAATTCCTTGTCTCATATGTGAAATGAAAAAGCACCTACCTTCAACATTTTTCCATGCACAAGAACACTACCTCATACACCAAGTTGAGGAGATTGAATTGTGTGGACCTGTACACTCAAGGAGAGGCACTTGAATTTTTTTAAGGGGTTGGTTAGAAAACGAGCATGTACTGAGGGTTCTATGGTGGAGGGATATATGATATACCATAACATGATGTATATTAGTGAATACCTTCCTAAATTAGCATCAAAACTCAATTTAGGTCGTATTTATGATCCAAACTCCAATAACAATTTCAAAGGGGAGTACCTGAAGGGAAAAGGTAGATTGAGAAAGGTGAAAGGTAATTATTAGCGAGTGGAGATTAATTATAATACATTCAACTATTTATTTTTATGTATATATCATACTTATTTTTTTTTAATATTCAATATGCATAAATTAAAAGTGTATACCATGTTAAGTGAATATACATTTGTACTTAATTGTAATTTTATTTTCACCAAGCAGTTGGTTGTGAGTGGGATGCACTTCATTTATACATCACAAACAATATTGAATCGATGAAGGTATGGATTGAATGAAGTGAACAATATGGTCATGGAATATCATTTAAAGGTGTGGATTCATTGGTTAAATAATCTCATTGCAACGGAGATACCAATCTTACCGAAAGGGAAATTGATTTAACACGTGGTTTAAAAGATAAGCAGCAAAGCATATTAACTATCCATACTATTTTTTTTCAAATATATTGATGTACACATTGATTTATTTCCCTGCAGAGCATAAACACGCACTTAATCATGATCAATTCATGATGTAATCTTTATGTGTATGCCTTGTTGCAGCTAAAACACCATAAGGCTATGTGTTTCAATGGTCATAAATTTTTCATCAAAAAGTTGGATGAAACAAAGAAAACTTCTGATTGTGGGATAACCACAGTCTTTGAGGTGACCAATGTTTCCTCTAGAGTGATAGACATCCAAAACTCTTAGAAAATTGAGACAATGAGTATTTGGAAGATAGTATTCATTGTGGTTTTAACTCCTTCAAATTAGTTTCATTTGTTGTCAAATGGTATAGTTATTATTGAATCAACGTGATCCTGATATAACTATTATTGAACATGATAATCATGGTTAATACAAGGTTTTTTGAGCCAAGAAAGGAGCCCTATGTTCTTCAAATCCAATGTGAACAGGTATTTTACTATGAGTTTCTAGGTAGAGAGGGTTGGTCAGTTGTCGTGAGACACGATCCAAGGGGAAGGAAGGTAAAGTATAATGTGGAGGAAGATAATGAAGAGGGTCTTGAAGAAGAATATGATGTTGACAATGATAAACATGAGTTAGATGATCATGTTCCAAAAAAAGATGATGAAGAATTATTTGAATCAAATGATGTAGCACAAAATATCCTTGAAGATGATATTGACGATGACATGATGATTGAAATTAACATCGATGACCCCCAAATGCAGGTGCTATCCCCTATTTTAATCCACCTGGTGGCCCGCTCCCACTACCTAGAACCAACATGTGACACTCGTCTCCCTTTAGCCATGAAAACATGATTCCATTTAATGATGGTCATTCCAAAATCGATGGTTTAACTGGGATCTAAAACGGGGTTAATGAGCTATGTTTTGATGCAATAGAGGTCATCCCCTGACATTAATGTTGTAAGTTGTATGCTGCATCTCCCACATGTGGCTTACCTTCTTCCAGCTCCATCGATGCATGAAATGGATTTCAAGACCATATCCTCTCTCATTTGCTCCCCATCGAAGTTCTACATGTGGCTCCACTACGTCTTGTTCATCTCTATGTACTTAGTTGACGTTTGGAAGCTCCTTTTCTTCCCCATGACCCATCCAAGAGGTACCTCCAGTTGTGGAGCTGGGCATGGCACTAACAGAGAGGATATGTCTCCAGGGAAAGGAAGGTAGTCAACAATGGCTATGACAGTAGTGTCTCGACCCCTTTTCACATGCTCATTCACGACTGGGAATCTATTCATGTGGTATATTTTCTAGCTACAGGTAACTTTGGCAACCAAATCAATTTTTGCTAGTTGATTAAAAATATGCTCGACAATCTGGTAGAATAGGTTTTAGCTGATTGGACCTCTGCTATGACCTCCATTATGGATATTAGGGCCCTTCTGGTGCACTTGGATGATAAAATGGCAAGCCTCAATGCCAACCTTTCCAAAGGAAATTATTATTTAGAGTGGTGCTCAAATTTTCATAAGAGCTCTGCCTATGCAGAGCTCACTACCTCTTAGGTTTATTTGGATCATATGGTAACTGTGTGCCCTGGGGGGGTCTTCTTATGCTCCTACGGTTCCGCCAATTCTAGAGGAAATGATGGAAGGGGTTTCCGGAAGCTCTGAGGCTTTGGTGGTTACCACCTTTGGTCCAACTCTGCTTAACTCAGGCATCTCCTCCAGCTTGGATCCTCTACACACCACTTTTCCTATGCAACCTACCATTGATTTTCTGCATTTCAATAGGGTCTAAAATTCTACTAGCAATGCTTCTCTCTGCCACAAAAACGATACTATGATACCTAATATCCCTCCACTGGGATGGGACGATGAATTATTCAGTAGTTTCACCATTTTTGAAGACAAACCCAACCCCCAAAAGGAAGAAACTACTATTTTGGATTCTCGGCCTTAGCTCCCTCATCCAACATCAAAGGTTACACCTTTTTTTGTTATACAGTGTGTTTTATTGCTCGGTTATAGTCGATGTTAAGAATTTTAAGTTCTTCTACAGAGTCCAGCCCCTCGGTACTGGCTTATTTCTTCATGCTACTTCTCAGCCTAGAAATTTTGAGCATCTGGGTTGGTGGTTCTTCCATCCTAGAAAGCCAATGCTAGCAATTTTCCATGTAATATTTTGTTTTGCTTATAATACAATTTTTGTTGCATACTTACAAAAAATAAAAATAAATTAACATCGATGATGATGATGATATGGCCAATACTAACGATGTTGAATATGGATCAAATGATATAGAATATGACTTGGATGAAGAAGATGATGAATTCCATTGAAGTGTATGAGGTATTACTTAATGTATCTACTCTCTCTATATATGAGGTATTTTAAGCTTTTTTGTCATTTTCTTATATGTTGGAATATGTTATAAGATACATTGCTTCTTAAGTATGACAAATAACAAAATAAATTATTTTATATATATATATTTTGTTGGGTAATGGGAATTGAGAGTGACGTGAGGGGGGAGGGGTCAGATTATCTTCCACCTTCACCTCGTTGGACCTATTTAGTAGAGAATATTAAATTATTCTCGAAACAAAGAGAAGCTCGGTAATGTAATGCACTCATTGTCATCATCATCATCATCCTTTTCCTCATCATTATTATCATCATTATCATCATCATCCCCATCATTTTTGTCTTCATCATCATCACCCTCATCCTCATCCTCATCATCATCGTCATTATCATCGACATTGTCACCATCATCATATTCATCATCATCCTCATCCTCATCATAATTATTGACATTGTCATCATCCTCATTGTCATCATCATAATCATCATCAATGTTATCATCATCATCATCATCATCATATTCATCATCATCGTCATCATCCTAAGTTTCATCATCATCATCATCATTGTTATCGTCATCATCATCATCATCATCCCCATCATTGTCGTATTCATCATCGTCATCATCATCCTCACCCTCATTATCATTATCATCATTTCCATCACTCTCATCATCATCATCCTCATTATCATGATCATCATCATTTTTATCATCATCATCATCATCATTATCATCATCATCATCATCATCATCATCCCCATCGTTGTCATCTTCATCAATGTCATCATCATCCTCATCCTCATTGTCATTATCTTTGACATTGTCATCATCCTCATCATCATTGTCATTATCATTATTGTCATCATCCTCATCGTCAACATCCTCATTGTCATCATCATCATCATCATCATCGTCGGCATTATCATCTTCCTCCTCCTCATCATCGTCATCATCCTCATTGTCATCATCATCATCATCATCACTTCTATCATCATCATCGTTGCTATTATCATCATCATCATCAATGTTATCATCATCATCATCGTCATCCTGATTTTCACGTCATCATTATAATCACTTCTTTCATCATCATCATCATAATCCCCATCGTTCTCGTCTTTATCATCGTCATCATCATTATTTTCATTGTCATCATCTTCATTTCCATCATCCTCATTGTCATCATCGTCATCGTCATCATTGTTATCATCATCTTCATCATTATCCTCATCCTCATCATCAGTATTGTCGACATTGTCATCATTCTCATCATGACTATCATCGACATTGTCATATCCTCGTTTTCATTATCATCACAAAGACTAACAAATGAATATAAATGATCCAAAAAATTGCAACTTCTTCAATATGCTCATAATTTACTAACTTGAAAAGAATGCATAATACCGAAGTTATAATACCATCATTCAACATAAAAAGTCATACTAACACAAAGGTATGAAAATGCACTTTGTATTGTGTAATAATCCATGGAGTTAACAAAAATGGGATTCATGGCTTTGGATGAATCTCAATATTACATCCAATTGTTCCATCCATAAGTGGAAGCCATAGGGTTTCTTTTGGTGATGTGTAGATTTGAAAATAATCTGATTTTTGTAATCGTTAATTTTTATATATAGTGGTCTGATTTTTTATGCATGATTTGTCAAATTATGATATGATACCTCTAAACTATTGCTCTAATGTGATGGATCGCATTCCTAGAGACCTCTCACCTTAGTCCATACATGGGACATCATAGAGATGTTAAGAACTTAGGTTGGTTCCTTAGGTCCATGTTCCCCTTTCATCTCCCATTCTTGATCTCTAGTTCAATTCAATTAAACACTCTATACACCTATTTGAGGCATTTATTATTAGCATGTATCCAATTGTGCATCAAAATACTTGACCTAGGTCCATGATAACTTATGATTCCCTAAATTGGTTCCATAACCTTCCAAACCCATTTGGGAATTGCTACTTATTATTTCAACTTGGGTTAAACCCCTAAACCTTCTTAATATTTTGGAATTAACCATACCACAGACTCATTTATGGTATTGCCACTATCAATACACAAGTCACTTAAATAGACAATTGTTTTAGGCCTAAAACCCATTATATCATTATAATCAAACCCGTAAAACCTAATTAATGTTATAGTTTTGTACTACTTTGAGACCCTAAGGGATAAACAATGTTCTCTTACACCTTAAGGTCATTCACTTTCCTATTTAGAAATGTTTATTCCTCTTTGTAAATCCTCTTAGAATCTTGAGCTTCCTTTATCTTTAAAAAACTTAATTTTTTTTATAGACACTTGGATTAGCTACGAAGGATATTCATTATCTACAACAAATTTTAGGTGATTTCTTTCCTTTATTTTCTTTTTGTTTCCAACATTAGGGTTTCTAACTCATTGAAGGAATCATTAGTTAATTAACTCTAGTTATTTGGCCTAATTTCCTTTGTTAATTTGCTAGCAAAACCCAACCCAAAACCTAATTAAAATATCGTAATCACTTATACACCTAGGTTATTATGGAAATATTTTATTTACTTTCTTGTTAGACAATGTTGTTTTATTGAGTTCCCTTACCATCTTAGGTAATTTTGTATAGAAGTGGACAAAGTGTGCAAACTAGTTTTTGTAAGATGATCCTATTTCAATGATAGAAGACAACGTAATTACACAAACACTAACAAATGAAATATAAATGATTCACAAAGAATGCATAATACCAAAGTTATAATACCATCATTCAACATAAAAAGTCATACTAACAAAGAGGTGGAAAATTCACTTTGTGCTGTGGAATAATCCATTGAGTTAACATAAATGCGCTTGATGGTTTTGGATGAAACTTAAGATTACATACAATTGTTCCATCCACAAATAGAAGCCATAGGGTTTCTTTTGGTGATGTGTATATTTGAAAATGAACAAATGTTGAATATCATTTTTCTAATTGTTATTTTATATATATTTGTTCTTTTAAGTGTGGGCCAATGTGGAATCACATGTGACACAAATAGTTAATATGTTTCTACAAAGTTCTTATCACTGTCATTTCAAGTTTTTTCTTACAAGGTACCAATGAGGTAAAAGGTTAGGGGAAGGTATTATGGTTTATGTATTTAAGTGTAGGAATGTTTGGGTTAAGGTAAGGGGTATGTGCTTTTGTTGTGTCATGATTATGGCTATGTAGTTAGGGAAATGAATTAATATTAAGGATTATGGGTTTTAGGTCAAGTGAAAGGATATAGAGTTTGGTGTCATGGGGATTAGGAGTTAGGGATTTATAATTTTAATATATTATTATTAGGGGTCAAGTTTAAATGGTATTCAATGGTAACACTTAAGGGTTATTGGTTTTTTGGTGGGGGGTATATATTATCAATTGGCAATAGTTTGAGGGTGTGTGTTATCCTAGGGAGATATCATGAACCATGGTATTAGTATGTAACATATATAAGTGAATACACATATGTTTTTCCATGCCATACATCTACGCAAGTGCATCCATGCAAGAATTCGATGAATTGTGTATGCCGATGAAGGAGAGGAGAGGATGCTTGTGAAGGAGAACAAACACTGTAGTGCCCCATATTTTGACTCCGGCATATTTATCACTCAGACTTATTACACTGTATTTACTTATTATCTGTGGACTCAACAATACTTCATAAACTATATTTTGGAATGTTATATGTGATTATTTACTGATGTTATGATGTTATCAGGATTATGCTCTAATTATGATATTACGATGTTATCATGCTTATATTATGCTTTGATCATGATGTTATGACGATTAACATTCCTATGTAGATGCTTTGATTATGATGTTATGATGATTATCATTTATATGAAATTATTGTGCTTATGCGATTATCATGCGGTAGTCGTCATCAGATTCATTTATTTATTTCATAACAAAAACATATAGTTGATTGTAATCCTTGATATGATGTGAAATGTATGATGTGGTACATGGGAACCCATCCATGATGCGATTAATTTTATGATTTTATGTGATGAAAGGAAATAATGTTGATAATATGGACCAACTATTGATTTAATATTGTTATGAATGCATGTTTGCATAGTGCTAACCTGCAGGGTATAGGGGCTATGTGATAGCCAAGTGTGTGATGCAAAGTATGACTCAATACATATCTTGAAGAGAGCATTAATTGTCAAGCGATGGTATGACGACACATACCAATAAACTCGATAGCAACACAGTATGGTTTGATGGAGTATATACCCAGTATGTTGAGAGGGATGGATGCATTTCCCACCCTATGTCACTTTGATACCTGAGGTCGTGGGAGGGAAGTACTGAGACACGCTCCCCAAGTTATTGTGATGATGATGGTCGGATACCTGCTAGGAGAGGCTAGGTCCGCTAGTTAGCCGACGCTACCGCTCTCAGGTTCTGTGTGGGAAGGTCAGTACAGCTGGCATCCACATTGTACTAGCAGAGGAAGGAAAGGGAGGATGCAGATGTAGGTTAGGATGGTTTGACATATTAGTTATTATTGTTGAGTGTTGGACATTTATGATACCGGATTAGTGATGGTAGGTACCAATCTTAATTGACTGATTAATAAGAACATAACTGTTAAATAACTCTGAATGTCAAAAGAAATCATATTATACCTGTATATTGGTCTTGTTGCATGAAATATTATTTGTATCGGCTAGAATTTAGGGGTTTTTGCTATAGTACATGTGCATCCTATGCATGTACTGGCCATGCATGCACACCTCACACATGCATGCTAGTATGAAATATTAATTGAAAAACATTAAATAGTTGGATGGGTTAACTAAGTAATTGTGATTTATTTTAAACCTGTAAATGTACCTTATTTATTAAAAATCAATGTGTGGGGGGACTTAAAAATAAACATAAACATGTCGATGTTATCATTTCAATCAATTAATAACAATACCGCAATTAGTTATTTATTGATTAATAATAATAATTATTTATTTTATTATATATTATTAGTGTTTATTATTAAGTACTTATTATTAAGTTATTAATAACATATACTAATTTACAATATTATTATAACCATTATTTTACCATTCAGCATAAAAAATTAAACAAATAATATTGGTGTAATTTTATGACAGTTGGTTATGTTTTGAATTAACATGTTCAATTCCATAGGATAAGCATGTAGTAAATTCCCACTACCTCATCGGGGGTGAAGAATTGTACAAATCAAGAAAATCTAATTACGTGCAAACAAATGTCTTAAATAAACTGAACGGGTTGGACTACCCAAGAAAGAACTAATTAATACTTATTATTTTTATGAAGGAGGCGGTGGAAGAAGAGAGGCAGTGGAAGAAGGAAGGGGAAGGAGGTATAAGGAGGGGGATCGAATGGTTGAGGAGGGGGAATGATTTTGGAGAGTAGCTGAGAGAGAATTTTTCTAGAAGAACGGAGGAAAGAAGGTGCTGGAACAGAAGGGAAGAAAACTGGAGGAGAGGGTTAACTCCAGAGGAATAATTACACTCATCAAACAAGGAAGTTGCTATCGGGTTTATCGGCACGTGGGCTCGGGGGATAGGAAACCCGTCAGTTTCCTAGGGCCAGCAGGTTCAACGCTGGTCGACAGGGTGGATCATCCGGGTTGGAATCAAGGCTCAGACACGACTCAGATAAGGGAGAGGCAAGGCTACAGGAGCAGGATTCAGGGACTATCTTCAGTTTAAGTTCAGGTATTTTTCGGTGTAACCCTCTCATTATTGCATAAATAAATGAATCCTGAAATCAGAATAAAAATTCATGTCATTTTGCTATTACATACTAGGACTTAGTGCTCTGCCTGGAAAGAAGAGAACTACAGAATGGTATCATATCCCTAGGTTCTAAAACTGGAACCTAAAGGGGCCCTCTAGGATAAAAAAATAAAAAATAAAAATAAACATTATATGGAAGATAAATCAAAACTAAAATTTTACACACTGTAAAAGTGCATTACTCTGGAAGTTCGTTAGAGACTTGGTTCCCATTCAAATATTTGATCTTCCTGCCAAAGCGAATGCTATCTTCATCAGAAATGCATCACAAGTATTCTACACCTGCTTGTAATTTTAACAAAAACTCCTTAGTGTGGAAGATTCTCATGCCTTGACAAATCCCAGCATGATACTAGTCTAAGAATGATTCCATAAAAAAAATGGGAGAAATCATAACTAATATGATGATCTGACCTCCAGTGGCATATTCAATATAAGTCCCCGGGAACCACTGCACCTTCTATGCTCATAAATGAGCACCTACGAGAGAGAAGGAAAATACATGCATCGGTAAAAAGGGAAACTAAAAGTTCAAGCAATGTTCAATTTTACAACTTTCTATTCTAGAAAGTAAATATAACATGAATGAAATAAAATACTCACAACAGAGCCAAAGAAGAAAGAAGAGGGCATCGCAGCAGTAGCAACCGGCAAAGCACTAGTCTGATCCCTAGTGTACTACAGTCACATAGAAAAGTTTACCAGTCTCATCTGCGGAAAATAATATTGTTAAAACTTGAAATATATTGTTTTAAACATTCTTCACAATTTTATGTCAAGCTTTACAACCAAACTGGCAAGCCTGTCATGGGCTCCATACAATCTTGTTGGATGACACCCTCACATTAATTCTTGAATGCATGACTCTCAAACTCCATTCATGGGTATGAACTATTTATCAATAATTCACAGTTGGTCTTGATGGTTTCTAGCGCAAACCTTGTCTAATCAACCATCTTAACAAATAGAACCTCCTTGGAAAAAGATCAGTTAAGGCAGTTCAAGAAGGTAATAATAAATGAAATAACTGGCCCAACCTAACGTCGACAGTGCTGTGGAGGGAGAGAGTACGTTTTTCCCTTGACCCGACTAACACTGAGACAACCAATAAAGATCTTGCGATTACTAGTCCTCCGCCAAGCTTCCACAATAAAGCTCCAGCTTCATGCAAGAATCCCGTCCGACAACCGATTGCGGCGTTTAGCTTACCCATTTCTAGCAGTGATCCAAAAAAAGGAAAGCCAGTCAAAGCATATCTATGTGTTCTGTGATTGAAAGGGTTTTAGGTATCTTTCCCTAGCCGAGGGCTAATGGCATGCAATGCCCGTATTGATAATACGAATCGAGCATGTCACTTCTTGAAGCAGCGTACTTAAAACCAATTGCATTTAATCACTATGTTGCCTGCTTTCAATTGCTTCCCCGCCCCAATGTGATATCCTTCCCTTTGCTAACACAAAACTAGCTTGTTAGCTGGATGCCGGTGAGCTATTCAGAGAAAGGGGACATTTCACCCGGCAGAGACTCATCCTAGCAAGCTTCTTATCAGTGGATTGCCTCGAGTCAGTGAATGGACATAGGACTTGTGTGTTAGCTTCATGTGTGCTGAAAGGGCCAGAGGAGCTGGTACCATCCACCTTTTCTGCCATAAGCTGCTACTCGCCTAACTGCGCTTGCCTTCCCCCCCCCCCCACCGTCTCCTGGTTAGGTATCCAGGCACTAGAACCTAACATGAAATTGGAGGAAGGGCTCGGAGGTCTGCCATACAAGAGAAAGGATATCACCCGGTGTAAGCCAAACCCTTGCCATGGAACTTAGCTCGAGTTGCAGGTTGTAGAGCTCCTCCATCTGGAAACGATTGAAAAAAAAAATGAGATATTGGCATGCGAGCGTGGAAGGAGTATCACCTTTTTAAAATCCATCCTTATTCAGCTAAGGACTCTTGGATTACTAGCACATGGGATTCATGTAGGGGGAGCCTCATGCATGTGCTCGTGTGGCGTACATGCACCATACCTTCACGTGAGTAAGGTAGGGCAGCCTTTTGGAAGGTGGATATAATTTTATATAAATTTATATTGTAATTGCCAGTTGGAGCTTCGATGGAGGGACTCACTCTGACATCTCACTGGATTGG
>LPNX010917654.1:98850-128760 GCA_001517045.1 Pseudotsuga menziesii | reverse complement strand
AATTCATAGAAATAATCAGTTTAGTTTCCTTTTGTAGACCTTTAAAACATACATATAAATGTATGGAGATTTTTGTTGATAAACTATACTAAAACAAACTCCAACAGCTCCTCCAGTTAGGTAGGCTTGTTTTGGCTACATCAATTCTATTAAATTCAATTTAATGTTTAAACTCCAAAATTGTTCCTCATGATTCCATGCAGAGTAACGCGTGTATCTGTTTGCACCAGCATGTATCTCTTTTCAAATGTTTCACATGTTTTCATTTTATTTTATTTTATTCTTTTACAAAAATTAAATTATAAAGATAAGTGTGTTGTAAACCACACATTGTCTGTTCATTGAAAGAGCTAGCTATCTCTCAGTGCGCTTTAAATAATTAATTTATTATTAAATTAAAATTAGATGTTATAAGTGGTTTGTAATTTAATATTTAAATTAGATGCTATGTTCAAATAAGTTAAGATAAAAGTTCTCATTAAAATAGATGTTAGGGTAATTAAATGTAGTATTTAATGTGATTTTGATTTAATCTAATATTAATTAGTTAGAAATAGCATTTAAATGTTAAATGTTGGGAGTTGAATGTTAATTGTAAACCTAAAAATATAGATAACATTAAAATTTAGATATGGTAACGTTAGTTAGTCTATGTTATTGGAAATTCAAGTATTAAACTTAAGGCATTACCGAGACTTTGACTGATAGTTGAAGAGGCGAGATGGATGTGAAATAAGAAAAACAAGACACTTTTGAGACTAACATTACGAGCTGAATGTTAAGGCACAGATTAAACCCCAAGATGAAATCGTTTAATGAAAGTGGCTATGCAAGTTTTACGCAAATATTGACAATTTGTCTCTATGCATAAATATAAGCATTGCATAACTAAATTTTATCTCTGCAATTATTAGATTGAGATAATAATGGCATAATGTTATTGAATATGCTAGGAATTATCATGGTTCAAACACGCAGAGGTCGAGGTCGAGGTCAACCACCCTCACCGCCACCACAGACCCCACCACCGACACCGCTAAGGACAACCTCCAGTCCTAAGATGGGGGTGATATTGAGATCCTTGGAAACCATCATGGCCACACTAAATAGACAGTTGGAGAGGATCATAGAGGTAGAAACCACACAGGTGAGCCGACGAAACTCTGAGAGGGCATAAGGCCCAAGGCAAGAACCGCTTCCGGATATGTCTAGAGAGCTGCAGAAGATCAAAATTCCCAAGTTCTCAGGAGGACGACCGGGTAAGCACGCCAAAGCGTGGCTCAAGGGTATGAAAAGGTGCTTCGTACTAAACAAGTATACCTCAAGTTCCAAGGCTAGAATGGCCATCTTCCAACTAAAGGGCGATGCCCTAAATTGGTGGTCCAACCTCGAGAAATAATTGCATATTACTCCCTTGTCTGTTTCATGGGAGTTATTCAAGGAGAGGTTCAACATGAAGTATCTTCCAGCTTATTATAGGGAACAACAGGCGGGTTCCTTTCATGCTTTGGTACAGGGAAACATGACGGTGGAAAAGTATGAAGCTAGATTCATGGAACTGGTAAAGTATGTTCCATACTTGGACTCGGATGATCGACAGGTGGAGCGATTTGTGTATGGACTCAACTACAAGATCAGGGATGCAGTAGGGATGTGGAAGCCATCTTTAGTTTCCATGGCAGTTGAGTATGCTCGCTATGTTGAGGATGAGTCAGATGCAAAGGGAGGAAGCAAGTTGATAGGATCCAATCAGTATGTTCCAAGGAAGGCCCCACGACCATACTTCAGAGGAGGACAATCCAGACCTCCTCCTTATGGTAACAAGTTCACCCCGAGAGGTAACACTTCAGTTAACTCAGTATCTTAGGCTTCGTCAACAAACCATGGGAACCGAGGATGAACACAGGGCAATTACTATAGAGGATCGGGAGGTTTTAGAGGATCTAGGGGAAGGAACACATCCCAGAGGATTCCTCCCAACAACATGCAAGCACCACTTAATGTCTCTTGTTGGGGATGTGGAGGTCCCCATTTTCAGCGGGATTGTCCTAAGGGGCAGACCAGCAGCAAGCAGAAGGAACGAAAAGCATCCATGGGCAATTATGATAACACTCATCGAATTCATGTAGATGTTCACAACCACCAGGAAGAACATCAGTCCACTGTAGTAGAATCCACTGGTAAAGTAAACAATGTCAAACTTAAAATTTTATTTGATCCTGGTGCAACAGATAGTTTTATTTCACCATATGCATTAGATAAATGTGGGTAGGAAGCCTGCGAGCACGATGATTTTGAATCGGTCGAGATGGATTCAGGGGTTAAACAAGCAGTAGGTCTTAAGTTAAGGGGGTGTCAAGTTGACTTAGGAGTATGCACCACTAAGATGGACTCTTATGTCACCAATTTGGGCACCTATGACCTCATTGTTGGCATGGATTGGTTAGAATGCCATAGAGATTTCATGGATTGCTATGTGAATAAATTCTTGTGCCTTGATGATGAGGGTCAAGCAATTCAAATCCAGGGTCGAAAGAGGAAAATATCCCTCCGTTTCATCTCCATGGTGAAAGATAAAAGGTGTTTAAGACAAGGATGTCAGCTGTTTGTAGTTGAGACAGTGAGCGATAGTAAAGGACCTTCCTTAAATTCTTACCCAGTATTATCTGATTTCAAGGATGTCTTTCCAGAAGAACTTCCACAACTACCTCCAGAATGAGAGCTTGATTTCATGATCGAACTGAAACCCGGTGCGGAGCTGATCTCAAAGACTCCTTATAGAATGACAACCCCTGAGCTTCAAGAGTTACAGATCCAGTTAAAAGAGTTGCTAGACTTGGGACTAATTAGACCTAGTATCTCACCATGGGGAGCACCAATGATCTTTGTTAAAAAGAAGGATGGATCTTTGCGACTGTGCATAGATTATATGGATTTGAACAAAGCCACAGTGAAGAACAGGTATCCTATAACAAGAATTGATGACCTATTTGATCAGATGAAAGACGCATCAGTCTTCTCTAAGATTTATTTGCGGTTGGGGTATCACCAGCTCAGGATTAAAGAAAATGACATTTCTAAGACTGCTTTTCGAATTCGATTTGGGCATTATGAATTCGTAGTAGTACCATTTGGTTTGACCAATGCTCCAGTAGTATTCATGAGCCTCATGAATAGTGTTTTTCGGAATTACTTTGACCACTTTGTTCAGGTATTCTTAGATGACATTCTTATATATTCTAAGAACGAGAAGGAGCACGAGGAGAACTTGCGGTTAGTCTTAACTTGCTTAAGGGAACATAAACTATTTGGTAAATTGTCAAAGTGTTCTTTCTTCCAAAAGGAGATTCACTACTTAGGGCATATCATCTCAGGAGATGGGATCTCAGTGGACCCAGAAAAGGTGAAGGCCATCGAGGATTGGCCAATTCCGAAGAATGTGCATGAGGTGTGTATCTTCATGGGATTAGCAGGGTATTACCGAAGATTTGTGGAAGGATTCTCCAAGATTGCAAAACCCATCACCACCTTGTAGCATAAGGGAATCCGATATGAGTGGACCAATAAATGTGATGCCGCTTTTGTTGAATTAAAGAGATTGCTGATGAGTGCACTAATCTTACGGGTACCAGACATGGATAAAGACTTCATGGTATGTACTAATTCCTTGAAGCAAGGGTTAGGAGCAGTTCTAATGCAGGAAGGTGGGGTAATAGCTTATGCATCTCGTAAGTTGAAGCCTCATGAGGAACAATATGCCACACATGATCTATAATTTGCAGCAGTAATGTTGGCACTAAAATTGTGGAGACACTACCTAGTTGGCAGAAGTTTCACACTTAAAATAGATCATCAGAGTTTGCAGTATATTTTTACACAAAGGGATCTAAATGCTAGGCAATGACGATGGAGTGAGTTCATGAGTGAGTATGACTTTGGTATCTCATATATCAAAGGAAAGGAGAATGTGGTGGCAGATGCTCTAAGCAGAAGGCTGAGGATTTTCTCCTTAATCCCCTTGAGAGTGGATTTGAAGGAGAAAGTGCTCGAGCAACTCTTGGGAGATGGTTGGTATATAAAGGTAACCTCAGATATTCAGAGTGGGAAGAAGTGTGATTCAAAGTATTATGGGTACCATATTGAGGAAGATGGGTTGCTGCGGTACCAAGGGAGGATGTATATCCCTAAAGAAGGTGATCTCAGGGACGCAATCCTTAGAGAGGCCCATAGGGAACATTATTGTGTGCACCCTGGAGTGAAGAAGATGTATGCAGACATGAAGAAGCTCTTCTTCTAGGCCAGTATGAAGAATGATGTAGTGGATTTTGTTTCGAAATGCCTAGAATGTCAGCAAGTCAAGGCAGATCATCGACACCCAGCCTGTCTCTTACAGCCTCATGATATTCCTGAGACTAAATGGGAATTCATTTCCATGGAATTCATTGTGGGATTTCCCCTGACATCCTCGAGACATAATGATATACTCGTGGTGGTCGACAAACTGACCAAAAGTGCCCACTTCATTCCAGTGAGATACACTTATGATGTGACGGATGTAGCAAGGGTATTCATAAATGAAATTGTATGCCTTCATGGAGTTCCAAAGAAGATAATTTCTGACCGAGACCCTAAGTTTACATCTAGATTTTGGACAAGCATGCAGTCAGCATTGGGGACCCAGCTGAACTTAATCTCATCTTATCATCCCGAGACAGATGGGTAGACAGAGAGGGTGAATCAGGTGATGGAGGACATGCTTAGGATGTATGTTATGGATCAGCAGACACAGTGGGAGAAATATATTCCTCTAGTGGAGTTTACATATAACAACAGTCATCACAGCTCCATTGGTATGCTTCCATACCAAGCATTGTATGGGAGACCTTGCAGGACTCCACTTAGTTGGGACAGGTTGGAGGATCATGTTTTAGTCGGGCCTGAGTTGCTTCAGGAGATGGAAGAGCAAGTGGTACAGATCAGGAAGCAGCTTAAAGAAGCACATGATAGACAAAAGAGTTATGTTGATGCACACATAATTGATAGAAGTTATGAGGTAGGGGATCGCATATTTATACACATCCGACCGAATAAAAGTACCATTCAGTTTGGAAAGGGGACCAAGTTGTCACCTCGCTTTATAGGGCCATTCGAGATTCTTGAAAGAATCAGACCTGTAGCTTATCGTCTTACACTGCCACCCCACTTGTATAGGACTCATAATGTATGTCATGTTTCAGTATTGTGACATTACATAGTCGATGAGTCTCACAAGATTCATTGGAAGGACTTGCAGGTCTCGGAAGAGGGAACCTTCACGGTCGAACCATTACGTATACTGGATCATAGGGTTCGATAGCTCTATAGTCGACACATGGACCAAGTTAAGGTCCAGTGGGACAAGTATAGCCCGGGATCTGCTACCTGGGAGGACACAGAGACTATGCGTCGAGATTTTCCTTCACTATTTTGACCATAACTTGGGGACGAAGTTTCCTAAAGGGTGGGTGTATGTAGTGCCCCATATTTTGACTCTGGCATATTTATCACTCAGACTTATTACACTGTATTTACTTATTATCTGTGGACTCAACTATACTTCATAAACTATATTTTAGCATGTTATATGTGATTATTTACTGATATTATGATGTTATCAGGATTATGCTCTAATTATGATATTATGATGTTATCATGCTTATATTATGCTTTGATCATGATGTTACGATGATTAACATGCCTATGTAGATGCTTTGATTATGATGTTATGATGATTATCATTTATATGAAATTATTGTGCTTATGCGATTATCATGCGGTAGTCTTCATCAGATTCATTTATTTATTTCATAACAAAAACATATAGTTGATTGTAATCCTTGATATGATGTGAAATGTATGATGTGGTACATGGGCACCCATCCATGATGCGATAAATTTTATGATTTTATGTGATGAAAGGAAATAATGTTGATAATATGGACCAACTATTGATTTAATATTGTTATGAATGCATGTTTGCATAGTGCTAACCTGCAGGGTATAGGGGCTATGTGATAGCCAAGTGTGTGATGCAAAGTATGACTCAATACATATCTTGAAGAGAGCCTTAATTGCCAAGAGATGGTACGATGACACGTACCAATAAAATCGATAGCAACGCAGTATGGTTTGATGGAGTATATACCCAGTATGTTGAGAGGGATGGATGCATTTCCCACCCTATGTCACTTTGATACCTGAGGTCGTGGGAGGGCAGTGCTGAGACACGTTCCCCAAGTTGTTGTGATGACGATGGTCGGATGCCTGCTAGGAGAGGCTAGGTCTGCTAGTTAGCCGATGCTACTGCTCTCAGGTTCTGTGTGGGAAGGTTAGTACAACTGGCATCCACTTTGTACTAGCAGAGGAAGGAAAGGGAGGATGCGGACGTAGGTTAGGATGGTTTGACATATTAGTTATTATTGTTGAGTGTTGGACATTTATGATACCGGATTAGTGATGGTAGGTACCAATCTTAATTGACTGATTTATAAGAACATAACTATTAAATAACTCTGAATGTCAAAAGAAATCATATTATATCTGTATATTGGTCTTGTTGCGTGAAATATTATTTGTATCAGCTAGAATTTAGGGTTTTTTGCTATAGTACATGTGCAGGTTGTGCATGTACTGGCCATGCATGCACACCTCACACATGCACGCTAGTATGAAATATTAATTGAAAAACATTAAATAGTTGGATGGGTTAACTAAGTAATTGTGATTTATTTTAAACCTGTAAATGTACCTTATTTATTAAAAATCAATGTGCGGGGGGACTTAACAATAAACATAAACATGTCGATGTTATCATTTCAATCAATTAATAACAATACCGCAATTAGTTATTTATTGATTAATAATAATAATTATTTATTTTATTATATATTATTAGTGTTTATTATTAAGTACTTATTATTAAGTTAGTAATAACATATACTAATTTACAATATTATTATTACCATTATTTTACCATTCAGCATAAAAAATTAAACAAACAATATTGGTGTAATTTTATGACAGTTGGTTATGTTTTGAATTAACACGTTCAATTCCATAGGATAAGCATGTAGTAAATTCCCACCACCTCATCGGGGGTGAAGAATTGTACAAATCAAGAAAATCTAATTACGTGCAAACAAATGTCTTAAATAAACTGAATGGGTTGGACTACCCAAGAAAGAACTAATTAATACTTATTATTTTTATGAAGGAGGCGGTGGAAGAAGAGAGGTGGTGGAAGAAGGAAGGGGAGGGAGGTATAAGGAGGGGGATCAAATGGTTGAGGAGGGGGAATGATTTTGGGGAGTAGCTGAGAGAGAATTTTTCCAGAAGAAGGGAGGAAAGAAGGTGCTGGAACAGAAGGGAAGAAAAATGGAGGAGGGAGTTAACTCCAGAGGAATAATTACACTCATCAAACAAGGAAGTTTCTATCGGGTTTATCGACACGTGGGCTCGGGGGATAGGAAACCCGTCGGTTTCCTAGGGCCAGCAGGTTCAACGCTGGTCAGCAGGGTGGATCATCCAGATTGGCATCAAGGCTCAGACGTGGTTCAGACAAGGGAAAGGAAAGGCTACAGGAGTAGGATTCAGGGACTATCTTCAGCTTAAGTTCAGGTATTTTTTGGTGTAACCCTCTCGTTATTGCATAAATAAATGAATCCTGAAATCAGAATAAAAATTCATGTCATTTTGCTGTTACATACTAGGACTTAGTGCTCTTCCCGACAAGTAGAGCACTACAAACACGGAGAAGAAAATGGTGATGTATCATGCAGAGCATGCTGGTGAAGGATAATGCAAGAGGAGAGGACGTTGGTAAAGGAGAAAGCAAATCAAGATGGTGAAGGAGCACATAGAGTAGGATGATGACACAGAGAATGTTGGTGAAGGAGCTGGTGAAGGATCATGCAGAGGGAAAGGTCAAACTTTGAAATGGTCACCATATTGCACTTATATAAAAAATATTTTATCTCCATGGACCTTTCCATTCTATAGCACCACACAAATCGATAATGATCCCTATAGGAGTTTTTTGTGGAATAATTCCCTCTATTTCAACCTTTTTTCATGGATTGAACAAAAAATCCATCCTTGATATTCTAAATCTAAATATGAACACAAATTTACAAACATAGTCCAAATATACCCTTTACAAGGTTTTCATTGTTGTTAAATACTCCATGTATTGTCCATGATTCTTAGCAGTAAATGTTATGGCTCAATGCCTTTGATTTCAACCTCTACCTATGGAATGATTACATTTTTGTTTCTTACAACAATGACAATGATGATTTAATGTTGATCATCTATATGACGATGATGATGGCTGTGATGACAACAATGATGATGGTGATGCAAACTACGATGACAATGATGATTTTGTTATCAACATCATCATCATTGTCACTAACGATGATGATGATGGGTACTGATGATGTTCTTGATGAAGATGACAATGACGACGACGATGATGATGATAATGATGACAACAATTATGATGATGATGATGATGATGATGACGAGGGTGGTCATGGTGATGATGATAATAATCATTGGCACTAATTTTGTTAGCGTCATTATCACTACATTTTTTTTAATCAAAATTTATTTAAAACAAAACATTAAAAAAAACAATACATAAAAAATTAAATAATAATAAAATAACATAAATATAAAATAAATAAATAAACAATACATTTAAAAATTTAAATAACAAAAAAATAACATAAAGAAAACAAAACATTTAAAACCAAAATAGTTCACTTACCTTCCCTCCTGAACATGAAGAGAAACATTCCAGTTCTTACCTCACCCATTAACCAATCCCAGAGGTTGCATATCAAGAGGTTGCAAAGGAGGTCACATATGTCATTGAGGTCACCAAGGAGGTCATAAAAGAGATTGCAGAGGAGGTCGAGGTCATGGAGGAAGCGAAGGTCACTGAGCATATCCACCCTCCAAAACTGATAAGTCTAATTCCATTTAGCGTGATATTTCTTAGTAAATTTCAAAGGGTTTGTTGAAATTTTCCATTTACCCTTGGATTCCTTGGATTTTCTGAGATCCAAAAGAGAGTTTTAGTTTTATAAGATCGTACTTTTCATTTTTATCATATCCAAAAGAGGGTTTTAGTTTGGAATATCATCCAAGTGGCATGAAACTTAGAATCCCATCCTAGGAATTTTTCCAAGAAGGAAAGCTACCAAGACAAATATTGTTCATATACCTAAGTCCATACTAATAAGGGGAAGAAAACTAGAAAATTTGCTTCAATGTTTCTATGCTGTTAATTTATGGAAATGGAATTTTTTTGATCTTGAACTTCGAGGTTTGTGCATAATTTATCCGTTGTAATACCTCCCACCATTAACCTCTAATGCTCTATTTGTTCAAGAATTCCTTTGCATGCATAGTTTAAATGAAATCCATGGATTTTTCTTGTGTTTCAATCACTAATGTTTGTTCAACAAACAATTCATTAAGACTCCAACTAAACGGTATGTGTGTAACAAATACAACATCAGGATTCTATTCTATGATTATTCATCTACCCCTGTAACTTAGAACTGGAAATGTTATCATTTTTCAGGAAGAGAGCCAATGTCAGGTCTAATCGTGAATACAAAAAATTATGCAAAGAAATTGTATAAGCACTAAATAAAGAACCTACATATGTGAGAAATATATTAACAATAATTATATAAGTGATAAGATAATATAATTTTATTAGCATCCCAAAAATGACCACAAAATAGGTCAAAGGGACTGAAATTTTTAAAAATACATCCAGGAGATTAAAGTGAAATGTGGGAGTGCAATAGAAAATCCTAGGAGATTAAGATAAAAATACTAAGATCATAACTAAAAACTAATTAGCTTGCCAGTAAATCTCAAAAACAACCAAAAGAAGGAAGTGTGGGTACACAAAAAAATATGGTAGGAAGTTGATGTCGATTAAGATAGGATATTAGATCAATTGGCCTTTCTAGTTTTGGCAATAACTGTCAAACTAAAGGGAAATAAATTTGTATTACAACAGAGAAAATGAGATTTATTAAGATGTAAAACATGATAAAGATCATACTAGATAAATACCAACGTCGTGGTATATCCATCTTAGTTTTACGTTATAAAATGAATTTTATGCCATAACGCTAGTTGATATTGTTCAAAATTTGGTCCAAGGCTAGTCAATGAGTTAAACCCTGTGACATTTAGAAAAAGAATGTACCTTGGAATCAGTTTTTCTAGGTTGAATTGGTTGACAAGAGGGGCAATGAAACATTTGTAAGGCCTAATGCACCCCATTAATCACGAGCACACTCTGCATTGGAATTATACATGAATTTATATTGCACCTAAGACTGTTATGTATTCTAGTAGTCAATATTTTCAAACAGAAATATGCAATTACTAAGTTTGGTGTGCTACATTCATACTTGGGTTGTGTTCATTGTGGATAGGACCTTGAAATGACCGTGGAACCCTCGAGAAAATGCTTCACTTTATTTAAGAGAAAATGGACCATACTCAGAGGTAACAGGTAGAAGTTTAGACCCCAAGGAGTCCCAGTTAGGAGAGGAACACTTCCAATGACCAATGCATAGGGTGCATATTTTATTTATCAATTATAGTCGATGTTTATCCTTTCATATGGATCAAATTCTATATTCTAGTACATTTCTTTCCAATTTGTTCTATGTCGGTCTTTAATACATCCAGGTTATGTCTTTGGGTTTGGGGACTATGTAAATTCCTGTCACCTGAAAATTTTATGACTGGTTCTAAGTCTTGTACAAGTTATGTGATTGATAATAATCCCATGGTACATGGTTATCTATGAACTTCAATTTCTAGAATGTGTTTAATAATACCATTATTATATAATGATATTATAAATCCCAATATAGAGCCATCTTGTCCAATAGTGTAAAGGCATTTATACATCTAGAAACCGTTTATAATTAAAAACTTAATAACTCAAGACCAACTACCTATGGACATGGATCCTTACCAAAAATTCTAGACTGATGTAGTTTAGTAGAAATTCAAACCATGATCCTTAACAAATATTATAAAGTGTGAAGTAATTTGGAAGCTCAGGAACTAACTCTCTCATCTTATGCAAAACGCATAACCTCTCCTAAATTCTCAACACTTCCCTAAGCATTCATCAATATATTGAAAAGTACAAGTATCGGGCCTAAAGTTACCTAGAATAATTTCATGAATAATCTTATGTGTCTCCTACAACTTATTTTCATTGTATAGATCCTAAGTGATGGTATTACACAAACTCATTTTGAATCATTCCATAACCAACCATCTCATTTAGAAGCTTCAATACTTTGTTAGCACAATCCTTCTTGCAAAGATCCCAATAATCATGGTTTAAGCCACAACATTGGGAACAATATTAGGGCTTCTCTTACTCATTCCTTTTCAACAACTTATATGCATCTTGAAGTATACCATTTTTATAGAACTCAATAAGAAGAGTATTTCATGTGACAATATCACATTGTCATTTCCTATTCCTATTCCCAAGTGCTTTGTCAAGGAGCATGTAGAAGTTCCTTTCAAACCTGTTGTAAAAGCTCTAGATATTTCTTATGGTTGTGGATGACAATTGGTTCTAGGATTTGATCTGTAACAAGCCTTAATATAATGAGAAACATTGAAAGGAATAATTTTAGATCCGATATGCAATAGGACTTAATGAATATTGTACAATTCGTGTGAGACCTATTCGATGGGTATTCTATTGTGAATTGTCTCTACCTAGACTGAACATATATTATAATGACTCTATTACCATTTTTATATCTATGAAATAAAATCTACGAGAATATTTCTTCCTTTTATTTTGTTGTCGTTTTAGTTGAGTGAGGCCAAGGGTAACAATATATGCATTCTATATCATTGCAGCCACAAGATCTAGTTGAATATTGAAGTTATGGAGGTTATCTATGTCCCCATATAAAAGGAAATACCTCTAATGTGGAAAATAAGATGTTTTAGCATTTATCTGTTGTGGTTGTTGTAGATGGAATTTATGTAGGTTGTCTATGTTCCCATATAAAAGGAAACAACTCTAATGTGGAAAATTATATCTTTTAACATTTATCTATTTTTTTCTATAGATAATTAAAAAATTCATGTTGTTGATAATTGCATTACTACAGTCGGAATGCCTATATAAAATATAATAACTATGCTAAAAAATAAAGCATTCTACATTTATGTGTTGTTATTGCAGTAAATAATATATTTTTCCTTTCCCTTTAGCTATAGCTTGTTTTACATATTTTATTTTTTCTATTGTATGTAAATTTTATTTGGAATATTTCCATGGTATTAGATCCGGATTTCATACAAGTTACTTTTCCCCTGATTTCAAGTGTTATTTATTCTAAGATCCAATTTTTAATATTTTTGCAGTTTCAAATACCTCAGACACATTTGATACTATTTCAGTGGAGATTGCTTCAGCTTATAGAGCTATATTTATTATTAAGCTCTTTATGTACCTAAAAGAAATGGGGTCATGGGTTGTTGTAATTGTTAAAGTTGGAAGATGTATTTTAGACCAACTTTCAACATCAAGTCATTTAGGATTTCCTTTGTAATAACCACTTTGTCTTTTGCTTTAGGCTTGAACTCAATAAGGTCTTTTTGGTGTATGACATCATTTAAACTTTAAAAATGCATAGTAAAACAAATTCCCAAGTTACATTGTATAATTGACAAGGAAATCCATCTAGCCCAAGGAGCTAACTATTATCTAATTTGAGATCTAGATAGTTCATCTAGAGACAAGGGCATCACAACTAGTTTCCTTTCCTCGTCTAATAGATCATGAGATACAATAAAAACATATTTTTTGATAGATTCTTGTTTTTTTCTCAACATACCTTTTGGTTGAAATGCCATCATGTAGTTTACCACAAATTCATGCTTAGTTTCTACTTGATTGGGTGAATGATCCATGGTTTTCTTTAGTGAAGACAAATATTCGTGACTCTCATCTGCCACTAAGGATTTGAAGAATGATTTAGTATGATCATTGCATGATTTCATCCAGAGTAATCGAACATGCATATAAGCATCGATTTCTCAAGGATATCATTTACCTACAATACTTGGCATAAACTTGTAGATCCACCTTACTTATGTTCATCATATTGGTCGCATTACAGGACTCTCATAAGGACAACTAGATAATTGCATAAAGAGTACTTGTAACCCCACTAGATTTTGAATATTTTGGTAATAGTTATAAAGGATTTATTATCCCATTAAGTAACCCTATGAGAATCTCTATATGGCCAGCAAATGAGATTTCACATTGTGAAAACAAAAACTAGAAAATATGGGTTGTATATTGAGAGACATTTATAATATAATTATTTATGGGAATATATAGTATCTATGCATTTCTCAAAGATCTACAAAACCAATTGGGTTGGTAGTCAAATGAAATGGAAATGATATTCAACTACTTATAATTCTCTCTTGTAAGGATTCATCCAACTACTTATAATTCTCTCTGCCCCTTTCAAAAAATTAGTCCAAGTAAACCATAGTTCAATGGACTCTTTTATCCTTTTATGAGTAAAGTCATAGATCCCATGATGGCCCTTTAATATATAAAAAATGCCTCTTTTTCCAGTTAACAATATTACAAAAATTTCACATATTTTCCTTTTAAACACTCCACCCTATTTAAATCCATATATTATGAGGGGTGTTGAGGAGGTCATCCTTCATTCAACCCAAAATGTGACACATCCATGTTTATTTCCTAAGGAGCATAAATATTCATACCCTAAAATTTGGTCATCCATGTTAAACATAGTCTATATCCCACTCAATAACAACATTATGAAAAATTGGGGAGACAAAGATTAAAATTAACCCCTTTCCATCATTGTAATCGCAATAGAAATATCTATCCCCAAGAAAAATCATTGGAAATGGATTCTTCCAATATCATTGAAGTTTTAGACATTCCAACAGCTCATTTTCATTAAAATCCAATTATATCGATGTGGCTCAGTTTTGTCTAATCATTGGCACAAAGGCTTGTTGAATAGACTGATGAATTAGTAGATGATTAAAATATAATTTCTCCAACCTTTTGCAAATATTTGTAAGAATTTACTAATAATAATTGTTGACACTAAAAAGTGTTCACCTAGTTCTACATGGTCTAAACCATATGCATACATCATATTCCCACCATATTTCCTCCTTTTTTACCTTCACAATTGTATTTCCACAAAACAATGGTCCAAAACATCATTATTCCTTCCCATAAATGAAGGGATGATGAACATTTATTATGATTTATCCCCACTCTCTACCAAAAAGGGTAAAAAACCCTAAAAAAGAGAATGGGTAAAAAAACCACAGATAAATACAATGGGTCATTACCTTGGTTCAAAAAACCATAGGACCATACTACAAATACATTATGAAGGACACTCCCAAACACTTTTGGATCAGTTTTTTCCATTTTGTCATCAATCACATCACATGCTTTCCCTTCCATATTTTTCCATGCCATTTCCTGCGGTGTACGTTGAGTTCACCCCGTACCCATTTGGATCCATTCCTTTCACTTGGAAACCAGTTGTGGAAGAGATTGAAGAACTATACCGTGGAGTCGTGGAACCACTTCCAAGGACAACTACAGTGGCCCACTTTTAGAAAGGCATGTCTATTTTATTTTCTGCATTATTTAGTTGATATATATGTTAAAACCCTTAAAAAATATTTCTTGTTATTATTTTGTTATTCTTATTGTTGAACTCTTCCTTATGCTCTTGAAGAGCTAAGGTTGGTGCATTTGCACGTAGTAGAGGAGAAACCCCCACTACAATAATAATAATAATAATCTATTTTTAAGGTCACTTCCAGGCGAGACACCAATTTGGTGTATGAGACCCCCTTGTTTGTAGGACAAGGGACCCCCCTCTGTGCAGTGATTTAATTGCTAAAGTCTACAGAGATGTACATACAATACCCCCTTTGGATTTGAACCTGTGACCTCCTAAAAAGAAAAACATGCTCTTAACCATCTATAACCATACTATTATATTGTAAAATATTCTATAACCATCTCACCTTATCACTTCTCATACATTTAACACTAATATTTTTTCCATCCCTAAACTATAACATTCAAATATATTGTTTTTAAAATTTAAAGGCAGATGTAGAAGTAAAACTTTAATGACAATATATCGCATTTTTATTTTTTCCAATAGAAATGCCAATTATTATTTTTAATTATATTGTGAGGTCACTTACCATACATGTACCAATAGTAGTTTCACAGCAAATTAGTGGTTAGGTATATAACCTGTGTAGTTGATATTGTTGGAAAAAAAGGATTTAGTTCTTGTCATATTTACATGTAGAATTCTCTTGATATATATGTATCCATGCAAATAGAGGCATTTCAAAAGTGATTCTTAGTCTAGTAAAAATGTTTACGTATCAGTTCAATCTACTGCACTGGAAAAAAAATTGAATTATATTTTTAATTATATTGTGAGGTCACTTACCATACATGCACCAATAGTAGTTTCATAGGAAATTAGGGGTTAGGTATATAACCTGTGTCGTTGATATTGTGGAAAAAAAAGGATTTAGTTCTTGTCATATTTACATGTAGAATTATCTCGATATATATGTATCCACGTAAATAGAGGCATTTCAAATGTGATTCTTAGTCCAGTAAAAATGTTTACGTATCAACTGCACTGGAAAAAAAATTGAATTATTTGAAAATATAGATATTGAATAAATAAAGAATTATTTTAAAAGATAGAGATCAGCACTAAAAATTTATTGCAATATGTTTCTTCATGTGATATGTTTCAATCTTTAAATATTATAAGTGCAAATGCATATAACAATAAACCAATGTTGATACCATTATTATATTAAAATGTATTTTTAGTTTAGAATTTTTTTTAAATTGAACTTAATTTCTTTACAAATCCACCTTTTCAAAGATAATTTTAACTAATTGAAAATGTAAACCACGGAAACGTAATTACTAAATGTAATTTCCTTTTTTAAGAAATTTTATTAAATGACCAATTTTTTCACTTTTTTCCCTATTTCGACCTTTGACTAGTTTTGATGTCCATGTCTCCAAATTGACCCAAATGCTCCCAAATATCCTGAGAATGTATGTGAATGATATTAATACTTTAATATGATGTTCATGGATGATTTATGAACCTCCAAATACTTCTTAAAACTTGTTTAATATTCTGTCCAAGGTAGGGTATTTCACTAGCAAATTGGGGTTCCAATTCCCCCACAATAAATGTTGAAAATGGCCTCCCAAATGCTCCCAAACCCACTCGAATTTCTGAACAGAGGAAGAGTATATTTAAGGTAAATTATTAATGTTTTATTTTCATCATTATTCATTTTATAACCGTCTCCCAAACAGCTACAAAATCACTAGTTCAACCTTTGGGGAAATGGCACCAAATCTTCTCCAAATGCAAATCAACTGAGTAAAATGACTTAAAATTATTAAGTGATGTCTATGAAAATTGTAATAATCATAAATTGAAGTCCATTAATCATAAATATATCAGAGAAACATTCTTACATTCGAAATCATCAGCATTACAATGGCATACATCAATATAATGCGGAAATGGTCATTGTTTGCTCATTAATAATCATTTTTACATACAACCATTTGGTATTTCAAACTGATAATTTATGAATATGAATAAAATAGTATATTAATATTATTACAATCATAAATGGACCATGATAATCTCTCCCAAATATTACAATAGCTTACCCAAAGTGCAATCCCTCCATGAGCAAGAGTATGCAATAAAGACTGGAAATGGCTGAGAGAATGTGCTTCACTAGAGGAAGCCATGAGCTACCATGTATCTTACACTTGAAAATGAAAAATCCATTAAATATCCATTAAAGGCCTAAATTTCCTCTCCAAACACCAACTTGGATGGGAATCGTTCACCCTCAAAATTGGCTAAGGCAAGAAACTAGTCATCCACTGGCTCTCTCTCTCTTCACAAATGCAAATTTCTCAAATGATAAAAATACATTCTCTTGGTTGATCACTGTATTTTATAAACATTCTTATCCTTATAAGTTTACCAATCCATCCACAAACTCAATCCAATTTTAATTAGGGTGTGGGCTCAAGATTTGCCACGTGTCCTCCCTTCCCTATACTTCCATATTCCCCCAATTCAAGTAGGGACCCATTGGGATTCCCCAAATCACATGAGCACCTCCTTGGATGATATATTTAGACCTGACATGTCATAATAGTCATATTTCAGCCTTTAGATCTGCAATATGTCATAAATTCCATAGCATCTTTATCATTGGTGTCATAGATGTCATAGATGTTAGGGAATCTAGCCCAAGTGTCCAAGAAGATCCCATTTGAATTTTCCTCTTCCATGTAAGTTACATTTCCTTCCAAATTTGACCTATGATGCATATGGCCAAGTTTATTAGCCTTCTAACTCATCCAGAACATTAGGCTTCCCATGGATTTGAAATTTCAAAAGGAGGATTCCATGTGGCACATAAATTCTAGCTTGTGTGGGACCCATAATGTCCATGTGTCTCCATGCTACATTACCACTTCAATTTTATCTTGTATTTATTTAATTAGCTCCATTATTAAATATTTATTCCATTCTAAAGTCTGAACATCATTTAATAGCTCCCTTATTTAAATTCTGAATGTATCCATCCAACCTAGGGAACTAGTAGGATTGATGGAAATTCCGTGCTATGCAATTATTTGAATGGGGAAATTACAGTCCTCCCCACCCAAGATTGCTTGTCCTCAAGAAATTTCAGATTTGGATGCTGCAAAATATTCTCCTCTTCCCATGTGGAATCTTCACTTGGTAGATCCTTCCATTGTACTAAGTATTATTTGATAGTTCTACTTCTCAATATCCTTTCCCTTGTCTTGAAAATATTTTTCGGAATGTTAAGATTCCATATGCTAAGCTAGACTATCAGCATTCAATTTCAATTTCATAAAAAAAAAACATATAGACAGGATCAGTGAAAGAAACGGTATCACAATATCAACACAGATTTACCCTGGGAAACCCCTAATGGGAAAAAACCAGCAAAATCTTCCTCAATATAGATGATCAAAAGATAAAAGACAAAACCCCAGACTGATCCTTCTCCTCCTTGCAGCTACAAATATCTCTCTCTCTTATGAGATACACAAGTGAGTGTGTGTGTGTGTGTAGAAATGAGGAGAGCCTCACTTATATTTATATTCTTTTGTTCACTTGAAAATTCTCTCCACCAAGTCAGCCCCAATAAATTTGACTGGGCCGAATTCTCTAGGAGGACACAAAAAACTTAATGTTATATTAATTAGGGTGCTAATGACCTGACTTACAACGGAGGGAATTTCCTCATGACTCTTAGTAATTATCCCGATAGGAACATCGGGGTATAATTAAATACAAATGATTCTCCTGATAGGAACATCGGGGATAGTAAGTAAATACACTTCAAAGTTACAATAATTCAACACTCCCCCTTAATGATAAGGGTATTCTACAACAACATTAACAACAACAATAGGATAAGGAGAGAGATCATCTTCAACATCATCAGGGTGATACATCTATAAATCATAGGAATATTTTTCAACATCTTTGACATATATTCTTCATCTTCAATTTTAGCAGTAGCAACACTTTGATCGACAACATCATCATCAACACGTTTTTCTTCATCAATCAACAGCATCATCATCAATAATGCTTTGACCTTTCGATCATCAGTAGCAATTCTCTGAGCAACACCATCATCACACTTTGATCTTTTGATCAGAAAAATCCTCCTCCTCATCATCATACTCTCATATTTTGATCAGTAACATCATCATCATCATCAAGAACCTGCAACCCACAATATGAAGACGAATGTATTCGGATCACTTCTGGACTTAAGTCCAGGGATGATACAATCCTACCACATTTTCGATGAACGAAGTCACCTAATACAATTATGGGATAATCACTCCCTATCACTTTAGGACTAAGTCCAAGGATGATGCAATCTAACCACATTCTCGAGGACCGAAGCCACTGGATATAGTTTAGGACAAATTTCTAGGGATGATACAACCCCACCACATTCTCAAGGATCGAAGCCACCAGATACAGTTTAGGACAAATGTCTAGGGATGATACTACCCCACCACATTCTCGAGGACCAAAGCCAGTGAATACATTTTAGGACAATTGTTTAGGGATGATACAACCCCACCACATTCTTGAGGACCAAAGTCACTAGATTCATTCTGAACAAAAGTTCAGGGATGATACAATCCCACCACATTCTAGAGGACCAAAGTCACTGGATCCGTTCTAAATAAAAGTTCAGGGATGATACAATCCCTCCACATTCTCGAGGTCCGAAGTCACTGGATCACTTTAGAAAAAATGTTCAGGGATGATACAATCCTTCTTCTTTCTCGAAGACATAAGTATATGAATCACTTTAGGAAAAATGTTCAGGGATGATACACTCCCACTGCAACATCACTACTCCACCTTTCGGGGAAGGTATTTCTGAACAACACCAATCTTGTCTCAAAAGTATTCAAACTTTACTTGAGACAGAGGCTTTGTCAACACATCAACAACTTGTTCATCGGTACTCACATACTAGAGCTTTATGGCTCCCTTCTGCATCATATCTCAAATGTAGAAACATCGGATTTCTATGTGCTTCGACCTATTGTGGAACACTGGGTTCTCCATCATATTTATACAACTATGGTTATCACATAGAATCACAATGGTATCCAACTCCAGGTTGAATAAACCTAGCATCATCTTCCGAAGCCATATGGATTCCCAATTAGTAGAGAAAGCTACTATATATTTTGCTTCAGCCATGCTAAGAGAAACACTAGACTGTTTCATGCTAAACCATGAAATCATAGCAGACCCCAAACTATAACATCCACCTGATGTGATTCTTCGGTCTGAGACACTTCCAACCCAATTTGCATATGTATAGCCATGCAATATATAATCATGGTTTCCATCATAGTATAGACCAAAGTCTATAGTCCCTTTCAGATATCTCATCACATATTTTGTAGCTATCAGGTGAACATGTCTAGGCTGAACTAGATACTGACTCAAGGTGTTCACAACAAAACAAATATCTGGTCTGGTATTTGTTAGATACATCAATGACCAAATAATCTGTTTGTATTGAGTCACATCCACCAATTCTGATGATTCATCATCCAACAACTTCATATTGGTATCCATGGGTGTGGCCATGGATTTACATTCCAACATATCAAATCTTTTCAAAATTTCTACTGCATACTTTCCCTGATTGAGATATATTCCTTCTGAACTTTTCCACACTTGGAGACCTATAAAATAATGCATTAATCCAAGTTATTTCATCTCAAATTCCTCAGTGAGCTTCTTATTGCATTCCATAATCTGTTTCTCATTCCTTGTCAGAAATAGATCATCCACATACATTAATTGTATGACAGGTTCATCTTTTGTAACCTTGAAGTAAAGGTTAGGATCGACTTTACTCTTGGTAAATTCTAAGCTCATCAAGAAACTATATATCCTTCCATACCAAGATCTAGGAGCTTTCTTCAGACTATATAGGTCCTTCTTCAACTTGCATATGTGGGTTCGTCTATCGTCAACTTCAAATCCTTGTGGATGTTCTATGTATACTTCATATTCAATCAAACCATTCAAGAAGGTTGTCTTCACATACATCTGGTGTAAGTCCCACTTCATCATGGATGCAAGTGCCATGATAGCTCTAATCGAAGTATACCATGCTACTAGTGCAAATTTTTCTTCATAATCAATTCCCTCTTTCTGAGAGAAACCTCTAGCCACAAATCTTGCACTGTACTTCTCTATACTTCTGTCATCTGCATGTTTTATCTTGTAGATCCATTTGGAGGATACTACACTCTTTCCTTCTGGTTTGGGAACTATATCCACATCATTATTCATTATTGATTGCAACTCTTTCATCATTGCTTCTACCCATTCTTTCTTCTGTACAACTTCTTCATAGTTTGTAGGTTCTTGATCTAGAAGATTACACATCAAAGATACATAGTTGGAAAATGTCTTGGGATTCTTGCTTATCCTTGTGGAGCCTTCAAGAGCTCCATATATTTTTGGTTCTTGTATAATTTCTCTTGCCCAAGAAGGATTTCTCTTTAGTGATATTTCCATTGTAGGGGGTTCTTGTGGTTCTTTCATATCATGATCTTCAGGTGATTCATTTCTAGGGAGGAATGTAGCCTCTACATTTTTGGGAGGTGCATATTCCTCATACGCTTCTTCATGTTGACATTTTCTGGATCTATTTATAGTTTCTTCTTCATCGAATGTTACATCTCTACTGATTTCCATGTGATGGAATTCAGGAATGTAAATTATGAATGTGTTGGATACTTCACAGTATCCAACAAATATTCCCTTCTTTCCGGAAGGGTCCAACTTGGTTCTTTTCTCTTTCAGTATATGAACATATACTGGACAACCAAATATCTTGAGGTGACTTACCTCAGACTTCTTTCCTGTGAACATCTCTTCTAGAGTCTTGAATCTAAGAGAACTGTGAGATATTCTATTCTATACATAGAAAGCAGTTCTTGTTGCTTCTTCCCATAGATGCATTGGAAGATCTTGATCATATATCATTGTCTTCACTGCCTCCATGATGGTCCTGTTCTTTCTTTCTGCAACACCATTTTGTTGAGGATTTTAGGGAGTAGTTAGTTCCCTCTTGATTCCAGCATGTTTGCAAAAGGATTAAAATTCTTTTGAAGTATACTCTCCACCGTTTTCTGATCGGAGTGTCTTTATTCTCTTGTCTGAAAGATTCTCTATCAAGGCTTTGAATTCCTTGAATTTCTCAAACACCTCGCTCTTTGCTTTCAAGAAGTATATCCATGTATTTCTTGAATAGTCATCAATAAATGTAATATAATACTCAAAACCACTCAAAGATGTGGATCACATTGGACCACACACATCTGAATGAATCAATTTTAACATACCTTTAGTTTTTGTTTCACTCTTCAGAAATGGATTCTTGATATTCTTCCCTTTCGCACATCCTTTGCAAATGCCTTGATGGTTGATCTTCAAGTTTGGTAATCCCATCACTACTTTTTTCACATGAGGTAGTGCTTTGTAATTGATGTGGGCAAGCCTTCTATGCCATAGTTCACTAGAGTTAGTGGACTCATGAACAAGGGTTGTTTCTGAATGTCCCTTGAGTTTATACAGGCCTCCTTCTTCTTGACCGATGAAAACTGCATCTTCAATTGACTTTCCTTTGGTTCACATGAGTACTTGGCCATCTATGAATGCAACTTGGAATCCTTTCTTATCTAGGGATGAGATAGAAAGTAAATTCTTCTTTAAACCTAGTACATATAAAACTTCCTTCATCTTCAGGGGATTTCCTGAATCAAGCTTGTAGCTTGCTTCACCAATTCCTTTGATTGGATATTGATAGTCATATCCTAGAGATAATTTTTGAGGAGAGTTATTTTCTTCAAGTTTTGATAGGGTTTTATTTTTTCTCGTCATGTTATTTTAAGCACCACTATCAATAATACAAGTGTCTTCTCTAGGTGTTAGAGACCCAGAGAGTGCAGAGAATAATACATACTCTTCTGCATCTTCTTCTCTTGCTTGATTTATTCAAGGCCCTTCCTCTTATTCTTCTTCATCCTCAACTTCAGCTAGATGTGTCTGATGTATTTTTTTTTTGTTCCTCTTCTTGTATTCTTGTCTCTTCAAAGGATAATTTATGGCAATGTGTCCTATCATATGACAATGAAAACATTGAAATCTGGAGTATTCCTTATTGGGGAGACTTTCTCTTATTCTATGGAACCTTCTGGGAGGTTGAGACTCCCTGTGGTTTCCCTTCTTGAAGTTGGGTTGACTTCTTCTTCTCTTGGTATGGGTGGATAGGGATTGATCATCCTCCTTCAGTAGAGCTTCGCTATTTTCCACTCTAGTCTCCTCTTGAATACAATCTTCCCATACAAAATCAAAATTCATGCTTTCCTTCCTGGCACACATTATCTGGGTGAATGAGTCCCAGGGTCTAGTGAGACCATTGAGAGCAGTCATAACCAATTCATCTTCATCAAGTTTGTCTCCAATGGTTTCTAGTTGTTCCTTTAACTAGGAGACCCTTGTGAAGTAGTCCTGGGTGGATTCTCCATTACTCGTGTTGGTGCTCTTCAACTGAGCTCTTAGATTCATCTTTCTATTGATTTTTCTTCCTTCATACATTATTTCTAGGGAATCATACATTTATTTTGGAGTCTTCATGGATGACACTTGAGATATGAAGTGATGCTTGATGGAATCAACAATAATTCTTTGTGCCCTAATAAGATCCTTTCTATGATTCTCCTTAGCTTCAGCCTCTTCAAGGTCTGCAAACTCATCCTTGATATATTTATATATATCACTCTCCTTGAGAATGAGACCAATTCTATATTTCCATACTCTGTAATTCTCTATGCCTTCTAGATTGTCCTCAAGATTGGTGCTTGGGGCCATCTTGATAGGAGATCACAAAAAATTGAAAATCTATAAAATGAGAAAATGATCTTACCAAGAGATGCACTTGAATGAGGTGTGTTGACTGGTGTGTTTGGTTTCTGTAGATCTCAAGTCTTCACCTTTCAAATATGACTTGCAAGATTCAGCACTGCAACTTCTAGCAATTTTCCGGTTCACTGGATTTATATAGTTTTCTGGTGCAATTTCAAACAAGGGTTTGAATTTTTGGGAGATATGATCCTCCAAAAAATTTGATCCCAGGCTCAGAATATGCACTCTAGGAGGGCGCAAATTTCCATGCAATCAATTCTTCAAGACTCAAAATTTTCCCAAAACACTAGTTTCTTGTCGGGGAGAGAGAGAGGGATTTTTCACCTTGTGAAAGTTGTCCTATTCAGGTTAGCTTTGATACCATGTTAAGATTCCATATGCTAAGCTATATTATCAGCATTCAATTTCAATTTCATAACAAAATCATATAGACAGGATCACTGAAAGAAACAGTATCACAAGATCAACACAAATTTACCATGGGAAAACCCTAATGGGAAAAACCCAACAAAAGCTTCCTCAATATAAATGATCAAAAGATAAAAGATAAAAACCCAGACTAATCCTTCTCCTCCTTACAGCTACAGCTATCTCTCTTTCTTATGCGCTACATAAATGAGTGTATGTGTGTAGAAATGAGGAGAGCCTCACTTCTATTTATATTCTTCTGTTCACTTGACAATTCACTCCACCAAGTTGTCCCCACTAAAATTTACTGGGCCGACTTCTCCAGGAGGAAAAAAACAACTTAATATTATATTAATTAGGGTACTAATGACCCAACTTACAATGGAGGGAATATCCTCATGAATCTTATTAATTCTCCCGATAGGAACATTGGGGATAGTAAGTAAATACACTTCAAAGTTACAATAATTCAACACGAAACAAGTGTGAGCTGACCTCCATCATCCAAAGGGGGAAGTATTTCTGAAGTGATAATTTTCTAACCAAGAGATTTATTGAGACAAGAAACATGAAATACATTATGGATTTTACTCCCTTCCAGAAGTTATAATTCATATGTTACCTCCGCAATCTTCTAAACTACCTTGTATGGGCCGTAGTATCTTGGTTTTAGATTTTATGCTCCATTCCTTTTGAGAGATGTTTTTTTATATGGATTCAACCTCAAATATACCAAATAATTAACCCGAAAGGTCCTTTCTTCTCTATTTCTATCTGCATATTGTTTTTTTCTGATTTTGGGCAACCTGCAAATTGCCTTTCAAAAGCTTTAAAATTTCTTGGCTCTATTCCACCCAATATTTAGCTTTTGTATCTATACTATCACAAAATATCATCTCAAAAAAGGTAAGTGCATCATAACCATATAATTCTTTGAAAGGAGATATCCCTATTGACATATGAAAAGTGGTGTTGTAGCGAAACTCACCCAAGTGTAGCCATTTTTCCCATGCTTTTTGCTGCTCTCCCACATAATTTCTTAGGTACCCTTCCAACCATTGATTCAGCCTCTCTACTTATCCATAATTTTGTATATGATATCTTGTACTTGGATTCAACTGAGTGCCCACCAATCCAAAAATTTCTTTCCAAAAAGCACCCATGAATCTACTATCTCTATCACTTACAATGCTCTTGGGGAGCCCATGCAATCTGGAGATTTATTTGAAAACAATATCAGCCACTTTTGCATAAATAAAATATTATTTAACAGTAAATAAATGAGCAAATTTTTTCAATATATCAAATACCACATATATTCAATCCTTACCCAAATATTTGGGCAAACCGGTGATGAAATCCATTGAGATATTGTCCCATTTTTGCTCTGGAATGGGAATTGGTTGCAATAAACTAGATGGGCATGTAATTTATGATTTTTTTTTATTGAAATAACTTACATCTATTCACATATTTATGAGCATATTCCTTCATCCCCTTCCAAAATAATATTTTCCTTAATTGGATATAAGTTTTGAAGATCCCCAAATGGCCAGCTAGTGGGGAATCATGTGCTTCTTGCAAATGTTTGTACTTGAGCTTTGAATATTGAACCAAATAAATTATTTTTCCTTATAATATATCATACCATTAAAAATCCTATATTTATCATCCCCCTTGATTCCATCTAATACATCACAAGAAAATTTATCTTTGGCATATTCAACTAGTAGCATGTTTTTCCAATCCTTGGCAATGTCCATGAGAGAAAAAGAAGATATTCGAGATAATGCATATGCTACAATGTTATTCTTTCCTTTCACATATTCAATATAAAAATAATAAGATTTAATATTTATTACCCACTTTTTTTTCCTTTCATTTAGATACTTTTGGGTGAGGAAGTGCCTTAGACTATTGTGGTCAGTTTTCACCACAAACTTGTTTCCTACCAAGTATTGTCAAAACTTGGCCAATGCATGCATGATGGCCAACAATTATTTGTCATATATGGGGTAAAATTTTTCATGAGGATGCAAATTTCTTCTCTCAAATTCTATAGGGTGTTGGCATTGCTTTAGGACAACCCCTATTCCTCCACCTCAAGCATCACATTCAACAACAAAAGGCTTAGAAAAATCAGGTAATGCAAGTATGGGGAAACTACTCATTACCTATTTCATTTTTTGGAATGACTTTTCAGCCTCTTCATCCCACTTGAAATAATTCTTCTTAGTCAAATCAGTGAGTGTAAAATTCAACTTGGAGAACCCTTTCACAAAATGTCTATAATAAGTGCATATTCTAATGAATCCTCGTAATTCAGTGATGTTTTTTGGTGATGGCCATTCTAAGATAGCCCTGATTTTTTCCATGTGTAATTTCACTCCTTCTTGTACAATAATTTTCCTAAGATGCAATATTTCCTTCATCCCAAATTCATATTTAGAGATCTTATCAAACAAGGACCGTTCTTGCAAAGTTTTCAACACAATCTCTAGATGTTGCAAGTGCTCTTCCCAAGTTTTACTGTAAATGAGAATATCATCAAAGAAGACAAAAACAAACCTTCTAAGATTCTTGCAAAATATTCTATTCATGTATGCTTGAAATGTGGCTGGATCATTAGTTAATCGAAATGGCATAACAAGAAACTCAAAGTGACCATAATGACATTGAAAAGCAGTATTTTGTACATCTTCTTCCTTCATTTGAATTTGGTGATAACCTGATCTAAGGTCAATTTTGGAGAAATATTTGGCTCCAAATAGCTCATCCATGAGATCATCAATCCTAGGAACAGGATACCTATTCTTGATGGTCTTCATGGTCAAATCTCTAAAATCTATACACATCCTCAAGGTTCCATCTTTTTATAAACACTACTGAAAAAGCGTAATGACTAGAGCTTGGTCTAATGAGTCCCAACTCTAATATCTCTTGGATGGCCTTCTCAATCTCATCTTTGAATTTATTGGGATGTCTATAAGGTGGTATTTGAAGGGTGAAATACCCTCCTCCAAAACAATGTTGTTCTCAACCCCACTATTAGGTGGTCTACGATGTGGAATATCTCTAAGAACTTTTTCATAATTTTTCAATAGTTTTTCTTGTTAGAATAGTCAACCCATAGTTACCTACATTAGACATTAATTTAATTATTTTTGTCTTATTACCTAGTTTCTTGGATTCCATTCTATGCTAGTTTCCTTCTACATGTCCTAGAAGTCAACACATGCTAAAAATGAGTCATGGAGCACTTGGGAAACATCCTAGAAACCCAATTTAGCATGTCTGCTTTATTCCAGATTCTCTAAAGTGCATATCTGCTTTTTCTAAAAAGTTGCCTTGTTTTATTTCTGAATTAAGGAAAAAGGAAAATCTATACTAGGTGTAGTTGCCTTGTTTGTTTCCCACGTCATCCTCCCTCCTTTTATCCAAATTAAAGCATGTATGATTTGTCTTTCCATCCCTATTTATCTTTCCCGCTTGAATTATCCAATTCGTGAGCATCTACCTAGATTTGGAAACTGCTTTATGCACCTATGGGGGATTTGACTAGTTTTGGTAAGATTTCCTTTTTAATATTTCGAATGGCATATTTATGCATTCAATTCTCTCATGGAATTATATATTACCATAGCCTATTACTTCATAAGGTTGCCTATTGTACACTTAATACAGATTAGTGTTATGCTCCATTTTTAGTCTCCTTTGGTGTGAATTTTGCATGTTTGATTAGCAATTTTGTGAGTGTAATTGTTCTATATCTTGGGTTCAATTTCCACATGGTATCAGAGCCTTTTTAGATCGATTTCTCTCCTTCCAAATTTTTATTGCAGGTTTGACATCTTGACTGGGAGCGCATTCTGCTGACTAGAGGGCACAGTTTTTGAGCTATGGACCAATCTCAAAATATCATCTTGACTCCATTCAATTTCTTTGAGTGGAAAGCTGAGATGAAGATATTGTTGAGAGAGAAAGGTCTCTACATGGTGACTATGGCAGCTGAGGTAGAGCCCAATGTAGTTGCAGAGAAAATTAAATGGTACAACAGGAGGGATGAGGCCTATGGTCTTTTGTGTTTGAGCGTTTCAAGTGTTGAAATATTGTAACTTTGAAGAATATTCTATATGTATCTTTTGTGGTCCCCAATGGTCCTACCGGGAGAACCACTTGTATTATCTTGTACCCCAATGCTTCTAATCAGAAGCACTAATAAGAGTCATGAGGTTGTCCCCTCAAATTGTAAAGGTGGGTCTTTAGCACCCCAGTGTGGTTACATGAGCCTACATGTGTAACTCGAGCCTACATGTCAGGTGAGTTAATTGAAGTGAACGGATGAATATAAATAGAGGTGTAGCTCTCCTCATTTGAGACATACACACTCACTTGAGTAGCACACTTGTGGAGGAGAGAAGTAGCTGGAGAAGGAGGAGGATCAGGTTTTTGATCTCCTTGCTGGTTTTATCTTTTACCTTTTTGGGGCATCTATATGGAGGAAGCTTTTGCTGGGTTTTTCCCTTTAGGGTTTTCCTAGGATAAATCTGTTTTGTTCTTGTGATGTTGTTTCTTTCAGTGATCCTGTGTATATGATTTTGTTATGAAAATGAAATGAAATACTTATGTCTTAGCTAAGAATATGAAAAGTTAACATGGTATCAGAGCTAACTTGAATATGATAGCTTTCACAAGGAACAATAGCCCTCTCTCTCTCCCCGGAAGAAATTAGGGCTTCTTGCAGAAGAAGAATTTTTGAGTGAGCCTAGCATAGGATTTATCTCCTCATTAAAATTGAATTTTAGAGACCTGGATCAATATTTTTGGTTGGGTGAAACTCCGAGAAAGTCAAACCCTAGTTTGATCCTGAGTTTGATCCTGAGCCAGAAAAACCCTAAATACTACAAATGCTAAGTTTTGGTACATTGGCTATATCCCGATATTGGTGAAGGTTCAGGAGCTGAAAATTGTAGAGGCTGAAGATAAAATCCTGATGTAAATTTTGTACAAAATTCAACTTCAGATTCACTATATTATGGGAGATATGATCCCTCCAAGTTATGGTTCCATCCTCTTCCAGAATTCATTCCTAAACAGGACACCTGGAGAAAATCACTATAGCTTGGGATACCTAGGTCCAAATGGAATTCCTAAAGATGGTCCAGAAAAATCACATATTTTAATTTCTATGGTATGAATATTATACTCAGAAGATTAACCAGTGACACGTGGCATGTTGTACAACTTTGTTTTTCTGAATAGTCCTGTAACAGGTCACCCTGGGAAAATGATAATAAATCCCAATTCGTGAAACCAATTCTGATGAAACCTATGGTGTTGGATCCAGAACATGTGAGGTTACCTCAGAACGAAATTTCAAACATAAAGCAGTAGTAATTTTGGATATATCACAGAAACAGTGACATGAATTTCTGCAGAAGAAATTGGAAAACTAGGGCTTCCTGTTCCGGGAGCTTCCCTCCACTGTTTTCAGAAAAGGAGTACATTGGATAGATCCATTTGAAGAGATATATATTTCTATACAATCAGATATGAAATATTCCAAGTTTTAAAAATTAGGGTTTCTCTAACAAGCCCTAGATCAGCCAACTCTAGAAGCAGGACAGACACCTCAAATCGGTAAGATCTAATCTTTTGCTATTTTCATTTGAGGTTCTCATTTCAAAGTGATATATCACATCAGTTGATAAATTCCAAGAATGGAATTATTTGATCTCTCTGAAGA
>LPNX010917654.1:0-98483 GCA_001517045.1 Pseudotsuga menziesii | reverse complement strand
TCAATGATGTCATGGTAGAGATGGAAGGCATCTAGAAATTTTCTGTGAGATATGGATGAATGTTGTATTGGCTAAATAGTTGCATGATGCATAAGAATTTATCATTATGCATATGTTTCATGAAATAGCTCTACCCATGCAACTAGTGCATTTGAATTGTAGGAAAGGTCCTGTACAACCTCCTACAAGAAAATAAGGACGAGACTTGTTCCGAAGAACAAGTGATGACAATTCAATAAACATGAATCTGAAGCTCCCAGGGTCAGAGACATCATGACTGAAGAAAGAGCTTCAGAAAGCGGTAGATCCACCTCAAAGGATGAAGACCACCATGGGTATGAGAGATAACTCAAGATGAAGAAAAGAATGCTATAAAAGAAACTATGATCAAATAATAACAGTTGATCATGGGGAATGATGTATATGATATGATTTCAAGACATAAAGGGAAGTACATAGTATCCTCCATATGGATCTACAAGAACAAGTGTACAAAGAAAGGTTCGTGATTTGCCTCAGAAAGAATAGACTATGACATGACATACTCTATTGACCAGTATATATCAAGCATAGAACCACCTGTACAGAATGAAGAAGAAAGATAATACTCCACTTCAGGGGGAGTGACTATAGAAGATATCTGAGTTTGACACGGTACGGCATGATGGACAGATTTTTGATGGATCGAGACTTTACCAAGAGTAAAGTGGGTTCCAACCTTCAAATTTGAATGCAGAAGACTAGGATATATTGATGATCTGACAAGACTATCTCATGATGAAAGAATACTAGAATGATGTATGGGATATAGTTCCCAAACCATAAGGAAGGAGTATTGTATCCTCCAAATGGATATACAAAATAGAGCATGGAGATGACTGAAGTATTGAGAAGTATAAAGCAATATTTGTGGCCAGAGGTTTCTTTCAGAAAGAGGGAATTAATTCTGAAGAGACACTTACTCCAGGAAGTAAGGTACACTTCCTTCAGAACTATCATGGTAGTTTCTTCCATGTTGAAGTAAATACAAGCCTTCCTTAATGGTATGATTGAGAAAGAGTTTTTTCATCGAATAGTCATGAGGATTTGAAGTTGAAGCCAGATGGAATCACGTATGCAAGTTGAAGAAGGCCCTCTATGGCCTGAAGCAAGCTCCCAAAGCTTCGTATGGAAGAATAGATAGTTTCTTGTCGTGCATGGGATTTACTAAGAGTAAATCTGATCCTAACCTTTATCTCAAGGTTGTAGAAGATGAACTTGTCATCCTGTTATTATATGTGGATGACTTATCCTTGACAGGAAATGAGAAATAGGTCATGGAAAGAAAGAAGAAACTAGCAGAAGAATTTGAGATGAAAGACCTTGGGTTAATGCATTATTTCCTAGGTCTGGAAGTATGGAAAAGTTCAGAAGAAATATTTCTCAACCAGGGAAAGTATGCAGTAGAGATATTGAAGAGATTCAATATGTTGGAATGCAAAGTCATGGCCACACCCATGGACTCCAACCTGAAGTTGTTAGCTGATGACTCATCAGAGTTAGTGGATATGACTCATTACAGACAAATCATTGGGTCATTGATGTACTTAAAAAATACCAGACCAAAAATTTGTTTTGCTGTGAACACCTTAAGTCAATATCTTGTTAAACCAAGATGGGTTCACCTAGTAATTGCAAAACATGTGATGAGATATTTGAAAGGGGCTATAGACTTTGGTTTATATTATAATGGTAGCCATGAGTATAGATTGTATGGATACACAGATGGAGATTGGGCTAGAAGTATCGTAGACAGGAAAATCACATTAGGTAGATGCTTTTGTTTGGGGTCTGCTATGAGTTCATGGTTTAGCAGGAAACAGTCCAATGTTTCTTGTAGCATGGCTGAAGCAAGATACATAGCAAATTGCTCTGCTAATTTGTGAATCCATATGGCTTCGGAAGCTGATATCAGGTCTCTTTGAACTGAAGATGGATACTACAATGATTCTATGTGATAACCAGAGTTGTGATGACAGAGAACCCTGTGTTTCGTCGTAACACATATAAATCTTGTATTTCTACATACAAGATAAGATGCAGATGATGATGTTTAAGTATTCCCATACTGAAGATTAAGATGATGTTTTAGTATTTACATACTGTAGATGCAGATGATGGTGATTTCATATTTCTATACTGAATATACAGATGATGATGCTTTCAGTATTCACATACTGGAGATACATATGGTGATAGTTCAGTATTCACATATTGAAGATGTAGATGATGATGGTTTGGTTGCTGATGTGCTAATGAAGCCTATGTCTCGAGTAAAGTTAGAACACTTTCGAGACAAGCTTGGTGAGGTTTGGAAGAACCTTCCTTGAAAGGGGGAGTAGTGATGTTGCAGTGGGATTGTATCATCCCTGCGAATCTACCCTAAAGTGATCCGGTGACCTTGGTCCTCGAGAATGAAGAGGGATTGTATCATCCTGGGCCATCTGTCCAAAATTGATTCGATGTCCTCGGTCCTCGAGAATGAAGAGGGATTGTATCATCCTAGGACATCTGTCCAAAATAGATCCGGTGACTTTGGTCTTTGTGAATGTGGTGGGATTGCATCATCCCTGAAATTCGGTTCAAAATGTATCCAGAGGTCTCGGCCCCTGTGAAAGTGGTGGATTGCATCATCCCTGAACCTTGGTTCAAAATGTATCTGGAGGTCTCAGCCCCCGTGAAAGTGGTGGATTGCATCATCCCTGAACCTCGGTTCAAAATGTATCTGGAGTTCTTGGCCCCCGTGAAAGTGGTTGGATTGCATCATCCTTGAACCTCGGTTCAAAATGTATCCAGAGATCTTGGTCCCCATGAATGTGGTAGGATTGTATCATCCTTAAACTTTGGTTCAAAACAGATCCGGTGACTTTGGTACTTGAGAACGTGTGTTGATCCCATAATTCCTAGAGGAAGGATTGTCTGAGTTCCACATCTGTGTTGATCCCATAATTCCGAAAGGAAGGATCGTTAGTAACTCCGTAAAGACCTAAATCCCGTAATTCTGAAAGGAAGGATCATTGAATTGATCCCGTAATTCCAATAGGAAGGATTGTCTAAGTTCCATAGATGTGTTGATCATATAATTCCAATAGGAAGGATTGTCTGAGTTCCACATCTGTGTTGATCCCGTAATTCCGAAAGGAAGGATCGTTAATAACTCCGTAAAGACCTAAATCCCGTAATTCTGAAAGGAAGGATCATTGAATTGATACCATAATTCCAATAGGAAGGATTGTCTGAGTTCCATAGATGTGTTGATCCCGTAATTCCAATAGGAAGGATTGTCTCAGTTCCACAAATGTGTTGATCCTGTAATTCCGAAAGGAAGCATCGTTAGTAACTCTGTAAAGACCTAAATCTCGTAATTCCGAAAGGAAGGATCATTAGTAACTCCGTAAAGACCTAAATCCCGTAATTCTGAAAGGAAGGATCATTGGTAACTCCATAAATACCTAAATCCCATAATTTCGAAAGGAAGGATCATGTTGATGTTTTGATAATGTTGATGTTTTTATGATGATGATGATGTACTGATCGAAGAATCAGAGTGTGATGATGATGATATTTTGATGTTTTCATGATGATGATGTTTTTATGATGATGATGATGTACTGATCGAAGATCAGTGTATGATGATGATGATGTACTGATCAAAAGATCAGAGTATGATGATGATGATGTACTGATCAGAGTATGACGATGATGATGTACTGATCGAAAGATCAGAGTATGATGATGATGATGTACTGATCAGAGTATGACGATGATGATGTACTGATCGAAAGATCAGAGTATGATGATGATAACGTATTGATCAAATGATCAGTATGTGATGATGAAGACATACTGATCAAAAGATCAAAATATCATGATGATGATGTTGTTCGAGAATTGAAGTATGATTATGGTGCTGATCACGATGTTACCGATCAGGTTGCTGATCGAAAGAACAAAATGCTGAAGAAGTTGTTGCTGATCGAAAGATCAAAGTACTGAAGATGTTGCTAATCGAAATGTTGAAGATGTTGTTGTTGATCGAAAGATCAAAGTGCTAAAGATGTTACTGATTGAAATGTTTAAGATGTTGTTTCTGATCGAAAGATCAAAGTGCTGAAGATGTTGCTGATCAAAATGCTGAAGATATTATTGTTGATCGAAAGGTCAAAACGTTGAAGATGTTGCTGATCGAAAGGTCAAAGTGCTGAAGATGTTGTTGCTGATTGAAAGGTCTAAGTGCTGAAGATGTTGATGTTCGAAAGGTCAAAGTGCTGAAGATGTTGCTGAATATTTTGCTGAAGGTGTTGCTGATCAAAAGGTCAAAGTGTTGAAGATGTTGCTGATCAAACGGTCAAAAGATGCTGATGCTGATCAAAGATTTGATGTCGTTGAAAATTGAAGATGAAGACTATATGATGTTGAAAATCTTCCAATGATTTATAGATGTGTTACCCCGATGATGTTGATGATGTCCTCTCCTACTATTGTTGTTGTTGTTGTAGAATACCCTTCTCATTAAGGGGGAGTGTTGAAATATTGTAACTTCGAAGAATATTCTATATGTATCTTTTGTGGTCCCCGATGGTCCTACCGGGAGAACCAATTGTATTATCTTGTACCCCGATGCTTCTAATCGGAAGAACTAATAAGAGTCACGAGGTTGTCCCCTCAAATTGTAAAGGTGGGTCATTAGCACCCCAGTGTGGTTACTTGAGCCTATATGTGTAACTCGAGCCTACATGATTAACTTGAGCCTGCATGTCAGGTGAGTTAATTGAAGTGAACGGATGAATATAAATAGAGGTGTAGCTCTCCTCATTTGAGACATACACACTCACTTGAGTAGCGCACTTGTGGAGGAAAGAAGTAGCTAGAGAAGGGGGAGGATCAGGTTTTTGATCTCCTTGCTAGTTTTATCTTTTACCTTTTTGGGGAATCTATATTAAGGAAGCTTTTGCTGGGTTTTTCCCTTTAGGGTTTTCCCAGGATAAATCTGTGTTGTTCTTGTGATGTTGTTTCTTTCAGTGATCCTGTGTATATTATTTTATTATGAAAATGAAATGAAATACTGTTGTCTTAGCTAAGAATATGAAAAGTTAACATCAAGAGACCTCCTCTTCCATCTTGATGGATTGGCATCACCTAATGAAGTGTGGGACGATCTAGAAGAGATTTTTGGAAAGATATATGAGATGAGAGAACATCAAATCAAGAATGATATGATCTCCTTGAGTCCCAGTAGCTTCGAATCATTGCAACTATACTTTTCCAAGTTTAAGGCCCTTGTTTTGTAGTTGAAACAGTGTGGGATAGAAAAGAAGGAAGAGAAACTAGTCTTGGCCATACTCTCTAAGGTTGGTCCTAACTATTCAATGTTTGTTTAGACCTTCCATGCCACCAATTTGATAGCTCGAGCCTAGAAGATGCCTAATCTTGCAGAGTTCATGGAATCCCTCACACAAGAGTAAGATAAGTTGGTGATGATGGGCACCATCAAACCTTCCAAATACCAAGCTTTGGTTGCTGGAGATTCAAGCATGGATTCAAAAAGCAAGAAAAAATATAAAAATCTAGTTGAGCAAAAGAGAGACAAGAACAACTCTCAAGAGGATCCCCAAGGTTCCAAGAAGAACTCCTGAAGAAGAAGAACAAAGGAGAAATGAGCAAGTGTGCATACTGCAGTAAGGGCTACCATCCTGAGATCTCTTGTATGAAGAATAAATTTGACATGTTGACCCAACTCCTGGAGAAGAATAACATCTCCCTTCTTGATTGCTTAAAGAAGAGGGAAGGAGGATCAAATTCAGAGGATAGAGAGAGTATATTCCTTGATTGTTGGCACATCAAGCTCACCTAGATTCATCATAGAATTTGGAGCTTCTAGACATATGGTTTTGACAAAAGAGACATTCTCCTCTCTTGACCTGTCGAAAGGTCCACCAATATTTTTGGGAGATGACTCTCTCACTGACAGTTTGGGGAAGGGAAGGATTGATCTTGACCATGGTAAGTTCAATAATGTGTTGTATTTTCCAGGTCATGCCTCTAATCTCTTGTCAGTGTATCATATGACTCATACTGGGTCTCCAAAGAAGTTCATCTTATCCCCTCATGATGTTTAAATCACTGATATTTCAAATGGTAAAGTCATAGAAAAATGTGTTGTTGATCACACTTCGAAGGTATACAAGTTTTCCCATTTTCTACCCTACTCAAACCCCTCTGCTCTTCTTATTCATGCTAATGAAGCAAGCAAGCTTTGGCATGAAATATTTGGCCATCTTAAATACAAGTATATTTCTTATTTGAGTGAAAATGATAGGTCATAGGGTTACCAAATATCAAGTTTTCTAAGGGAGTCTGTCAAGGTTGTATCTTAGGAAAACCACCCAGAGCACAAGTATGAGAAAGATAGTCATGAGAGAACCTATGCACCTCTTGAGCTGATCCACAGTGACATTGCTGGTCCAATCCCTCATATGTCCATGATTCAAGCCAAATATGCACTGACCTTCATAGATGATTTTTCCAGGTATTGTTGGGTTCAATTCCTAAAGCATAAGTCTGGAGTTTTTGACCTCTTCAAAGTCTTTAGAGCCTTGGTTGAAAACCAGTCTACGAGGAAACTCAAGATCCTCAGATCTGAAAATGGTGGTGAGTATTTCAAGTCTGATTTCATTCATTATTGTAAATATGCAGGTATTTAGATGCAGCATTCGATCCCTTATACACCACAGCAAAATGGTGTTGCTGAGAGAAAGAACAGATCACTGAAGGAGATGGCAACCTGCATGATGGAGGCTAAGACTTTTCCACCAAAGTTTTGGTTTGAGGCTATAAACTGTGCATCCTACATCCAAAATAGGGTGCCTCATAAACAAGTTGATGGTATGACTTCTTTCAAATCTTGGAGTTGGCACACAACAGATGTAACCCATTTCAGGATTTTTGGCTCAAAGGCTTGGGCTAGAATTCCAACTGAAAAGAGGAATGCTTTGCAGCCCCAAAGCTAAGAGTGCCTATTTGTTGGGTATTCTGAAGAATAAAAATGGTACAATCTGATCAAATTTAGCACTAACAAATCTTTCATTTGAAATAAGTTTTTAGTTCCAAGAAGAGCCTTTAGTAGCAGTTGAAGTTGGAGAGTCTTCTTCACCACCATAACCATTGATTGTAAGTGAAGAGACTAATGAGTTCTCTGATTCTGATATGTCTGATAATGATAATTTAGTTTCAGATCCTAACAGTCCTACAATACCAAAATGGGTAGCAAAGACCATTCATGCAGCTGGGGAACTAGTTGAAAATCCTAGTGACACTAGGAGGACTAGATCTCAATTTGAGAGTGCCCTTTGCATGAAAGATCCTCTATTTGTTGAGAAGTGATATATGATGGTTGAATCAAATCCACAGACACATGAATATGCAGCACATGATCCAATATGGACAACAACCATGAAAGAATAATTCATCTCACTCTAGAAGAACAACACTTTGGAACTGGTTGATCTTCCCCCAGGGAGGAAGCTAGTTCAATGTAAGTGGGTTTTCAAGACTAAGTTTTCTGATGATGGTTCACCTTTGAAATATAAGGTAATATTGGTAGCCAATGGATACTCATAAGTACACTTTATTGACTACAATGAAACCTTTGCACCAGTGGCAAAGATGGACTCCATAAGGATAGCTCTGGCCATTGTAGCTTCGAAGCAGTAGCAAGTGCATCACATGGATGTGAAGTGTGATTTCATAAATGGAGATATCACTTAAGATATTTACATGCATCAACCTAAATGGTTTGTTTCTAATCCATGTTTAGTGTATAGTTTAAATAAATCATTGTATGGGCTCAAGCAAGCCCCAAGGCTCGGTATGCCAAGATTGATGGCTTCTTGCTATCACTGAGTTTTGTTCGATGCAAGTCTGATCCTAATGTCTATTTGAATATGATTCATGGTTATTTGATTATTATTTTCTTGTATGTGGATGACCTACTTATTACAATAAGTTCAAAGAAATATATTGCCTCCTTGAAGGATGCAATGAACCATGCATTTTCTATGACAGATTTGGGATTGTTGAGCCAATTCTTGGGTCTCGAAATTGCTCAATCCCAACATGGAATCAAATTAAATCAGTCCAAGTATGCTTTGGATTTTTTGAACAAGTTCAACATGAAATATCGTAATCCAAGCAAGACTCCCTTCCTTTCAGGAGTTAAGCTTGAGGAAGCAGGTTCTTCTCCTATGGTAAATAATACACTATATAGGCAGTTGATTGGGTTTTTTCTTTATATTACAAACACTTGACCTGATATATCTTATGCAGTTAGTGTGGCTTCGAGATACATGGATCAGCCTCATGAGATCCACTGTAGAGAAGCCAAAAGGATCCTAAACTTTGTTCAAGGAACACGAACTCATGGGATCTTCTACAAAGAAAAATTTGATCTTGATTTGATAGTGATTGGGCAGATGACAACACAGATCGAAAGTATACATCAAGATATGTGTTCATTCTTGTAGAAGGACCAATCAGCTGGTCAAGCAAGACGCAGAGTTCCATAGCACTCTCATCTACAAAAGCAGAGTATAGAGGAGTTATAAATGTAGAAACTCAATGTTTGTGGTTGTAGGGGGTACTTCAAGAATGTGGCTTCGAATCAGAGTTTTCAACTATTATCTACTTTGATAATCAAAGCACCATTTAAATCTACAATGATCCAGTTTAGAGACAGCGAACCAAGCACATTGAGATCCATATGCACTACATCAGACAGCTTGTGCATGATGGTACCATTGATCTACTCTTTTGTGCATCTTCAGAACAAGTAGCAGACATATTCACTAAAGTTTTTTGTTAGAAGACATTCATAAATCTCAAATCACTGTTGGGGATTGCTGATCATGCTATGAAGCATGATTGATGACAAGATTTCCAAAAAAAAAAAATTCCTGTCCATGTTTAAGGGAGGATTTTCCCACTAGGTTTTTGCCTCTTTCCTTGGTTGTATGGACAAGTAGTATGTAAAGGGTGACTAAGAATTGTTTCTAGGACCTATAGTTTTTTTATATTTACTCATAAATTTAGGCTTAAGGGGGGGTTTTAGAATAATCCACCCATAGTTACCTACATTAGACATTAATTTAATTTTTTTTTCTTATTACCTAGTTTCCTAGATTCCATTAGTATGCTAGTTGCCTTCTACATGTCCTAGAAGTAAACACATGCTAAAACTGAGTCATGGAGCGCTTGGAAAACATCCTAGAAACCCAATTTAGCATGTCTTCTTTATTCTAGATTCTCTAAAGCGCATATCTACTTTTTATGAAAAGCTGCCTTGTTTTATTTCTGAATTAAGGCAAAAGGAAAAGCTAGACTAGGTGTAGTTTCATTTTTTCCCCCACATCATCCTCCCTCCTTTTCTCCAAATAAAATCATGTATTATTTTTATTTCCATCCCTCTTTACCTTTCTCACTTGAATTATCCAATTCGTGAGCATCTACCTAGATTTGGAAACTACTTTATGCACATATGGGGGATTTGACTAGTTTTGGTAAGCCCGCTTTTTGAATTTTTCGAATGGAATATTTATGCATTCGATTCTCTCATGTAATTATATATTACAGCAGCCTATTACTTCATAAGGTTGGCTACTGCACACTTACTCAATATAGATTTGTGTTATGCTCCAATTTCAGTCTCCTTTGGTGTGAATTTTGCATGTTTGATTAGCAATTTTGTGAGTGTAATTGTTCTATATCTTGGGTTCAATTTCCACATTTCTATCTCCTTTGGGTATTCAAAAACCTTTATTTTTGTATTGGGAGATGTGATATGACATTCAACAGCCTATTCTATGTCCCCATGCCTCAATATAGATTTCATACTATTGCAAATCACTACTTGATTTGGGTAAGTGTGTTGCCTTCTCACAACCCTTAGTACACCTTTTGAATCTTGAAATTTCATATCAATAATTTGATAATTTACTGTATGATACCCTATATAATACAACCATTAAACTCCCAAAACCACATTAGTATCAGCAACATCAACCACATAAAAAGATATCAACAAAAGTATAGTTACCTACAGTGACTTACAGCTTTGGAACCCATGTTTTGCAGTGCATTCTGTTGTGACTGGGAATGATGACTATGTGGATCTTCCATCTACCAAAACTGAAGCTCTTTTTCCTAGTACCACACCCTTTCATCGAATATTTTTATAGTAAGGCATTGCTAAAAGTACTGCCATTCTTTCTTTGTCTGGTGAAGGATGATTTTCTTCTTGTCTTTCTTATTCAACTATTGTCTCATATTCCTTCTCCTAATATGAAGTGTGTACTTATTCATCCATACACCCTTAATAGTCATCATTATCAAAAAATAATTCTATGTATTGATCTTTTCCCTTAGTACATTTATGCCCCGGTGTCCATGTTTGGAAGCATGTGAAGCACAATTTTTTTCTTCGAAGTTCATCCTTGTTCAGTCCTTATTTCTTATTCTTTTCAGATGAATCTCTTTTCCAAGGCTTCTTATTAGGTGTATCTCTTTTCCAAGTTTTCTTTTCAAATATGAGATCGGGCTTGGGAGGAAATCTTGTTCTAGGAAGCACATTTTGGAGATCTCTAGTCAAGCTCATTACATCATTTAATGTAGTGGGATTGTGGGATTTGACCAAAAATTTTAAGGGATTATCCAAACCTTCCGTGAAAATAAATACTGACCTTACCATAGACACATCAACCACCTTTACTGATAAATTTTGAAAGTCCATCATATAATCAGTAGGGGTCCCGTCTTTCTTCAATTGGGCTAGTTCTTTGAAAGGCAATTCTGGATATTTTTTATCAAATCTCTCTAGTACCCTGTCAATAAATTATCCATATGTTTTAACCTGATCATGACCCAAATTTTTCAATCCATGGAACCACCATTCATTGGAATCTCCTTCCAAGTGCAAAATGGCCATTTTTAAGGCATCTTCTTCCACCATTGGATTCAGCTGAAAATACACATCCAAATTTTGTACCCAAGTGTTAATAGAACTTTGAGGGGAACCATCAAAAGTAGAGAGTGGAAATTTACCAAAGTCATAGTCCAATTATTTGTTTTGGTATAGAGACATATTATCTTCCTTCTTTTTGAGTTTGCTTGCAACAATAAAGTACTGATCAAATGGTAGACTTTTCTTACAATCTTCATCCAATTTATTCCATTCTTTTGTCATTGTATCAAGTTCAAATGGAATGTTAGGATCTTCTTTGGGTATAATAAATTTAGTTGTAGTAGGCCTTGATGTGCTTTGAAATTCATGGGGTCTATTATGGGGTCCCAAGCTTGAGAAAATATGCCCACCCATTGTCTTCTTTTCTTCTGATTGTGAACTACTGCTACCTCCTATTACTCCTTTTCTTCCCAATTGGATAGCCATAAATTCAAATCCTTTCATAAGATGTTGGGTCATTTTATTGGTTATGTCATCAAATAGAGTTTTTATGAGTTTAATATATTCCTACTTATCATCAGAGAGTCCCTTCCCCTCGTTAGTCATAGTTTCAATAGAATGTACCTCTTATTTTTCTACTAATTATTCTTCAACAAAAACACCTTCAACTTCAGGTTATAAGGGTGGTGGATTATTTATTTGAATTCTGGTTAAGACCATCAGGTTCCAATACCATGATTTGATACCACTTTTAATGTCCCTTTTTAATAATTTTTATTAAAGGACCAATTTTTTCACTTTTTTTCCTATTTTGACCATTGACTAGTTTTGATGTCTAGGTCTCCAAATTGACCCAAATTCTCCCAAATATTATGAGAAGGTATGTGACTGATATTAAGATTTGAATATTATTTTCAGGTATTATTTATGACCCTCCAATTACTTCTTCAAATGTGTTTAATATTCTGGCCAAGGTAGGATATTTCACTAGCAAATTGGGGTTCCAATTCCCCCACAATAAATGCTGAAAATGGCTTCCCAAATGATCCCAAACCCACTTGAATTTATGAATAGAGGTAGAGGATTATTAAGGTACATTACTAAGGTATCATGTGCATCATTATTAATTTTATAAAATATGTTATAACCCTCTCCCAAATAGCTACAAAATCACTAGTTTGACTCTTGGGGAAATGGCACCAATTCTTCTCCAAATGCAAATAAACTGAGTAAAATGTCTTCAAATGCTTAATTTATGGCTATTAAACTTGTAATAATAATAAATTTAAGTCCATTTGTCATAAATATATCAGATAAACATTCTTACATTCGAATTCATCAGCATTACAATGGCATACATCAATATAATGGGGAAATGGTCTTTGTTTGCTCATTAATAATAATTTTTACATAAAACCATTTGGTATTTTGACATGATAATTTATGAATGTAAATACAATAGTATATTTAAATTATTACAAGCATAAATGTACCATGATAATCTCTCCAAAAGAGTACAATATCTCACCCTAAGTACAATCCCTCCATGAGCAAGAATATGCAATAAAGACTAGAAATGGTTGAAAGAATATGTTGCAATAGAAGAAGCCACGAGATTCCATGTATATTAAAACTGAAAATACAAAATCCATTAAATATACATTAAATACCTGAATGGCCTCTCCAAACACCAACTTGGATGGGAATCTTTTACCCTCAAAATTAGCTAAGGCAAGAAACTAGTCATCCACTAGCTCTCTCTCTTCACAAATGAAAATTTCTCAAATGATAAAAATCCCTTATCTTGGTTGATCCATGTATTTTATAAACATACTTAGCCTTATAAGTTTACCAATCCATCCAAAAACTCAATCCAATTCGAATTAGGGTGTGGGCTCAAGATTTTCCATGTGTCCTCCCTTCCCTATCCTTCCATATTCCCCCAATTTGAGTAGGGACCCATTGAGCTTCCAAAACTCACATGAGAGCCTAATTGGATGCTATATTTATCCTTGACATGTAATAATGGTCATATTTCATCCTTTAGGTCTGCAATATGTCATAAATTTCATAGCATCTTCATCATTGGTGTCATAAATATCATAGATGTTAGGGAATCTAGCCCAAGTGTCCAAGAAGCTCCCATTTGACTCTTCCTCTTCCTTGTAAGTTACATTTCCTTCCAAATTAAACCTATGATGCATATTTACAAGTGTATTAGCCTTCTAACTCAGCCAATAACATTAGGCTTCCCATAGATACGAGATTGCAAGAGGAGGATGCCATGTGGCACATAAATTCTAGCTTATGTGGGCCCCATAATCTCCATGTGTCTCCATGCTCCATTGCCACTTAAATTTTATCTTGTATTTATTTAATTAGCTCCATTATTAAATATTTATTCCATTCTAATGTTTGAATACCATTTATTATCTCCCTTATTGAAATTCTGAATGTATCCATCCAACCTAGGGAACTAGTAGGATTGATGGAATTGTCCTGCTATGTGTTAGATTTTTAACATTAAGCTAGCATTATATTAGGTTCTTTAACTGAGAGAATAACAAGCACAACAATAAAAAAAAAGAGACAATGAACACAGTTTTTTTCCTCGGGGAAACCATAAATGGAGAAAACCCCGCAACTTTTTCAGAGATAGAATCAACACCAAAAGTAAAACCCAAAATAGTAAGATGATATCCCGATAGCAGTAACCTTATTTCTTCATAGCCACAGTGTCTTCTTCTTCCTTAGTTATGCACTACAACTGAGTGTGAGTGAGTGTGTGATAAATAGATAGGCTAGCTCTCTATTTATACTAATTCCTGACTTGAATAAACCCTACTAGGGCTGACTTCACTAGGCGAGTCTGGAAACCCTAGTGCCCCGAAACTGTGGGGAATTTAACCCTTGAACAATAGGAGGGTTACCCACCTTGAATTGACATGACTTGTTTACATTATAGAAATTCCTGATCAGAACATTGGGGCATGAAATGACTCAAATACATTACAGACACATCTCAGAATAAACATCGGGGTATAATACATAAGAAATACAAGTGAATACATTCCAAAGTTACAATTACATCAACAGTCCCTATTAACTAGAGAGGTATTCTCTCGACACAATTTATCAGCACAAGTCTTCTTCTCTGTATCATCTAGATCATCCTCAATTCCTCATCATCTTCACCTTCATTTCATCTCCATCTTCAAGTCATCTTCATCTTCAAGTCATATTTATCTGGATCTGGATCATCACTTGATTTGGATCATCATCACTGGATCTAGATCATCCCTCGATTTGGATCATCAATATAGCATCATCACTGGATCTGGATCATCCCTCAATCTGGATCATCACTGTTGGATCATCATCACTGGATCATCACAGATGCTATCTCATGATTCTTCTTGTCATAGGAAGTTCTACAGAGCCAGCCCTTTTTCATGTTGGTTGTAGGCCTAGCCTCCATGTCGGTCTTCTTCCAACACTTGAAATGGCTCTCCTAGCACTTATATCGGATCATGTAGGAACCAATCCTATAATCATATCAGAAAGGAACGCCCAGCACTCACATATGACCATGTGGGAACACATCCCACAACCCTATCAAAAAGGCCTAGCACTCACATCTAACAACCAATGTCAGAAAGGCTCAGCACTTACAGTCAACCATGTGAGGAACCAATCCTCCATGATGAAAGGCTTTGCACTTACATCTGAAAACCAATGTCAGAAAGGATTAGCACTTATATTCGACCATGAAAGGAACCAATCCTTCATGCCAAAATGGCTCTGCACTTACATCTGACAACCAATGTCAAAAGGGCTCTACACTCACATTTGATCATGTAGGAACCAATCCTACAATCACATCAGAATGGCCCTCAGTCCCAGACTGATATTTCTTGGTAACTAACCAGGTGCCTCCATTCCAATAATGGCATTCGGTGCTTATATCTGATCATGTAGGAACTAATCCTATAGTCACATCAGAATGGCTCAGCACTCACATCTGATAGGGAAGGAACCAATCCTCTCACCATGAAAGAATGGCTCAGCCCTTACATCTGAACAGGGAAGGAACCAATCCTCTCACCATGTTAGAATGGCTCTAGGTCTCATCATTTCTCCTTGGATGGAACCTCGATCTGGAGAACACCAAGCTTCTCCCTGAAGTACTCAAACTTCACCCTAGCCAATGGATTTGTCAACACATTAGCTATCTGTTCATCCGTCACAACATATTGGAGCTTCACTGCTCCCCTCTGCACCATATCCCTGATATAGTGATAATTGATCTCGATATGCTTTGACTTGTCATGGAACACCAGGTTCTCTGACAACTTCACGCAACTCTGGTTGTCACAATGTATATAAGTAGCATTCATCTAGAGATCAAATAAATCAGATAGTAGCTTCCTCAGCCATACTGCCTCACAACTAGCTGAACATGCTACGACATACTCTGCTTTCGCTATACTCAGTGCCACACAGGATTGCTTCCTACTAAACTAGGAGATCACACCTAATCCCATACTGAAGCAACACCCTGAAGTGCTCTTCCTATCAATGGCACTTCCTACCCAATATGAATCAACATAACCCTCCAGGTTAATCTTCTGATTCGCCTCATACTTGAGCCCATAATCAATTGTATCCTTTAGGTACCTCAAAATATGATTTGCAACAATCAAGTGAACATGTCTCGGATCTATCAGAAATTGGCTCAAGGTGTTCACAACAAAGCAAATATCTGGTCTCATGTTTGTCAAGTACATCAAGGACCTAATCATCTGGCAATACATCATAGCATCAACCGCTTCTGATGAAGCATCACTCAATAGATTTAGGTTTGAAGCCATAGGTGTGGTCATGGCCTTGCAGTCCACCATCCCAAGCCTCTTCAGGATCTCTACTGCATACTTCCCTTGTCCAAGGGAGATTCCATCCACATTCTGCCACACCTCCATGCCTAGAAAATAGTGCATCATACCCAAGTCCTTCATTTCGAACTCGATAGAAAGCTTTCTCTTCGTATCAACAATCAACCCATCCATACCTGTTACAAACAGATCATCTACATATAGTAGGAGCATCACTGGGTTTCCATCTTCAACCTTGTAGTAAAGGTTGGAATCTGCTTTACTCTTGGTAAAGCCCAAACTGGATAGAAAGCCATTGATTCTGTCGTACCATGTCCTAGGTGCCTATTTCAAATCGTACAGGGATTTCTTCAATCTACACTCGAGAGACTTCCTGTCATGTGTCTCAAAACTGAGTGGCTACTCTACATACACTTCCTCTTCCACTACACCATTCAAGAAAGCGGTCTTGACATCCATTTGGTGTATCTTCTATTTCATTACTACAGCCAGAGAAAGTATTGATCTGATGGAAGTGTATCTGGCTACAGATGAAAAGGTTTCTTTATAATCTATTCCTTCTTTCTGTGAAAAACCACAAGCCACGAATCTTGCTTTATATTTCTCTATGCTACCATCTGCAGCATGTTTGATCTTGTAGATCCATTTGGAAGTTACAACCGACTTCCATTCTAGTCTTGGGACAACATCCCAAACATCGTTCTTCATGATCGATTGATACTCTTCGATCATAGCATCCTTCCATTCTTTTTGTTCAGCTGCTTCTTCATAATTGGAAGGTTCTTTATTGATAAAGTCCCATAGTAAAGCTACATATCCGGAGCAGGATCTGGTTCTCTTTCTTTCTTTGTGTTTCTCTTCTGGAGCCCCATATCTTTCTGCGCCTTGGATAGCTTCTCATACCCAAGCAAGTTTCCTCCTATGAGGATTCTTCTCTTGAGGTGGATCTACAGGTTCTTGAGGTTCTTTAAATTCTCAATCTTCTTCTTGAGTTTCTTTGTTCATGGTTGTATCATGAATTCTGGGTTCTTCTTCTTCTTCAGGTTCTTCAGTAGGTCTCTTTCTGGATTTGTTGTAAGCTGAGTCTTCATCAAATGTCACATCCCTACTAATGTCGATCTTCTTGAATCCTAGGAAATATATTATGTAAGCCTTCGAGCTTTCAGAGTATCCCACAAATATACCCTTATTTCCTGAAGGATCTAATTTTGTTCTCTTCTCTTTTGGAATGTGTATGTACATTGGACAACCGAATATTCTAAGATGGTTGACTTCTGGTTTCTTACTGGAAAAGAATTTTTCATGTTTCTTGTTCTTGAGTACTCTATGTGGAGTACGGTTCTATACATACACCGTTGTTCTAGCAGCTTCTGCCCATAGATGCATGGGAAGATCCTGATCATGAAGCATTGCTCTTGCAGCTTCCATGATAGTTCTATTCTTCCTTTCTGCAACCCCATTCTGTTGTGGATTATATTGAGTGGATAACTCCCTCTTAATCCCTGAATCTTTGCATAATTATTTGAATTCATTTGATGTGAATTCTCCACCATTATCTGATCGAAAGGTCTTGATCTTCTTTTCAGTGTGGTTCTCGATCAAGGCTTTGAATTCCTTGAACTTGCTGAAAACTTAATCTTTGTTCTTCATGAAGTAAATCCATGTCTTCCTATAATAATCATTAATGAAAGAAACATAGTATACATACCTGCTTAGTGAACTTTATGACATTGGTCTTCATACGTAAGAGTGGATGATTTCCAAGATTCCTTTTGCCTTGCTCTCGCTACTTGGAAATGTCTTCTTTGTATTCTTTCTTTTCGCACATCCCTTGCAGACCCCTTCATTTTTTGATTGAATTTATGGAAGACCTTCAACAGCTTTTTTTGCAAGTGGTAGTGCTCTGTAGTGCACATGCACAAGCCTTCTGTGCCAAAGTTCATTTGGCTCTACTATGTCATGGACCAAAGCTTGTTCTGGATGGCCCTTCAATTTGTATAATCATCCTTCTTGTTCTCCAATTACTATTGCATCGTCAATAGTCTTTCCTCTTGACCACATGAGGACTTGTCCATCTACAAATGTAACCCTCATGCCTTTTGCATCCAGTGATGATATGGATAGAAGATTCTTCTTTAGTCCTAGTACAAACAAGACATCCTTATTTTCATGGACATTCTAGAGTCTAGCTTGTAGGAGGATTCACCACTACCTTTTATGAGATATTGGTAGTCATCCCCAAGTTTCACCTTATGGGGTGAATTATTTTCGGAAAGTTTCTCAAAAGATTCCTTGAACCCTGTCATGTGTTTGGAAGCCCCACTTTCAATAAGCCAATCTTTGCTTCCATGAGTGATAGTTCCTGTGAGAGCGGATATCAAAACATATTCTTCTTCACTTGAAGAGTCTTCACTTTCTTGTTTTACTTTCTTCCTGGGAGGATCATCCTCCTTAGTAGTGTGAGCATGATGTCTTATTTTGGAGTTCTTCTTCTTCTTGGATCCATTCTTATTCATGGGACAATTTCTAGCAAAGTGTCCTATTTCATCACATGTATAACATATGAGTTTGGATGGATCCCTTCTTACAAGATTATTTTTCTAATGAGAATGCTTACCTTGGTGATGATGATTTTCCCTTCTTCCTTTCTTGGAGTGTACTATGAGAGCTTGATCTTCAATTCCCATATTTTCTTCTCGAGTTGCTATTCAAGCTTCTTCTTGTGAACATTATTCCCATAGTCTACTGAACTTGACTAACTTCTTCCTAGCACAGATTCCTTGGACGAAAGAATCCCATGACCTAGGGAGACCATTCAAGGTTGTCATCACAATTTCTGCATTATCCACTTCTTCATCTATTGCTTCCAACTATTATTTGATCTGGGAGACCCTTGTGAAGTATGACTGGATGGTATCCTCATTCTGGATCTTTACATTCTTCAACTAGTTCTTGAATCCTTAAAGTCATCTTCCGGTTTATGTTCTTCCCTTCAAACAATTTGGATAGGGCATCAAACATAGCTTTAGGTGTCTTTAGGGAGGACACCTATGGTATGAGGTGATCCTTGATAGAACCAACAATGATCCTCTTTTCCATAACCAACTTCTTCTTATATAATTCCTTAGCCTCATCTCCCTCTAGAACTGGAACCTCCTCACTGATATAGGAGTCCAACTCATTTTCTTCCAGGACCAAGGAGATCCTATACTTCCAGGCTCGAAAGTTATCAACTCCCTCAATATTTTCATCAAGATTTTTATGATGAGAAATCTTAACTGAGAACCTCAAATGGAAATACAAAAGATTTAGATATTACCAGGTTAATATGTTGAATCTGGATTTGTGTTAGAATAATCAACCCATAGTTAGCTACCTTAGACATTAATTAATCCAATTTTTGTCTTATTTGCCTAGTTTCCATATTCCACCTTATGCAAGTTGTCCTACACACATCCATAGTGGTCAAATTTGATAAATTTGAGTCATGAAGCGCTTGGGAAACCTCTTGGAATCAAATCTGCTTTATTCTTGGCCTCCCTAGTGCATGTTTGCTTTTTCTGCTTTATTGCCTGCTTTTTCTGAGTTTTAAGGCAATTGGGAAAGTTTGACTAGGTGAAGTTAACTTGTTTTTTGTACTCATCATCCTCCACTCTTTTCTCCTATGAAAAGCATGTATGATTTGTCCTTCCACCACCTATTATATTTCCTAATTGATTTTTCCAACTCGTGAGCTCCTAGACAGATTTGGAAACTGCTTTATGCACCTATGGGGGATTTGCTTAGATTTAGTAAGCCTCCTTTTGACCAAATTCGAATGGAATCCTTATGCATTCGAATCTCTCATGTAATTATATATTGTGGAAGCATATGACTTCATAGGATTGGCTATTTTACACTTATTCAATACAGATTAGTGTTCTGCTCCATATTCAGTCTCCTTTTGTGAGTAATTTGCATGTGTAATTGGCAATTGTTGTGAGTGTAATTGTTCTAACACCTGGGTTCAATTTACACATGGTATTAGAGACTTTGTAGATTGATTTCTATCCTTCCAATTTGTATTGTAGGTTCGACATCATTGACTAGAAGCATTCTGCTGACTGAAGGGACAATTTCTGAGCTATGGAACAATCTTAGAAGATCATCTTGACTCCGTTTAACTTCTTTGAATGGAAAGTAGAGATGGAGATACTGTTGAGAGAAAAAGGCCTCTACAGAGTGACTATGGAAACAGAAGTATATCCCAATGCAGTTGCAGAGAAGATTAAATGGTACAACAGGAGGGATGAGGCCTATGGTCTCCTATGTCTGAGCATATCTAGAGACCTCCTTTTCCATCTTGATGGATTAACATCACCGAATGAAGTATGGGAGAAGCTTGTTGATATTTTTGGTAATACAGACGAGATGAGGGGACATCAAATTGAAAATGAATTGATCTCCCTGAGTCCTAATAGCTTTGAATCCCTGTAACTCTATTTTTCCAAGTTCAAAGCACTTGTTTTGCAGCTAAAACAATGTGGGATCAAAAAGAAGGATGAACAACTGGTTTTTGCCATACTCTCGAAGCTTGGCCCTGACTATTCAATGTTTTTATCGACCTTCTATGCCACAAAGTTGACAGCTCGAGCCTGGAAAATGCCTAGCCTTGTAGATTTCATGGAATCTCTCACACAAGAACAAGATAAATTGGTGATGATGGGCACCATCAAACCATCCAAAGACCAAGATCTGGTTGCTGGAGATTCAAGGGTGGATTCAAAAAGCAATAAGAAAGCTAAGAAGCCACCTGAGCAAAAGAGAGACAAGAACAAGTCTCCAGAGGAGCCTCAAGGTTCCAAGAAGAACCCCAAGAAGAAGAAGAACAAAGGAGAAATGAGCAAGTGCACATATTGTAGTAAGGGAAATCATTCTGAAAGCTCCTGCATGAAGAATCAAATTTACATGCTGACCCAACTCCTAGAGAATAATGGCATCTCCCTTCCAGACAGCTCAAAGAAGAGGGAAGGAGGATCAAATTTAGAAGACAGAGAGAGAGTTCATGCATTGGTTGCTGGAACATCAAGCTCACCTAGTTTCATCATTGATTCTGGAGCTTCAAGACATATGGTTTCAACCAAGGAGGCATTCACCTCACTTGACATGTCGAAAGGTCCACCATTAGTACTGGGAGATGACTCTCTCACTGAAATTTTGGGCAAAGGGAGGATTGATCTTGACCATGGTAAGTTCAACAATGTATTGTGTGTTCTAGGTCTTGCCTCTAACCTCTTATCAATGTATCAAATGACCCACACAGGGTCTCCAAATAAGGTCATATTCTCCCCTGATGAAGTTGATATCACAGAGATCTCAAGTGGTAAATTCATTGCAAAAGGAGTTGCAAATCACACTTCGAAGGTATACATGTTCTCACACTTCCTACCCTACTCAAACCCCTCTGCTCTTCTTATTCATGCTAATGAGGCAAGAAATATTTGGCATGAAAGATTTGTCCACCTTAATTACAAGTATCTTTCTAATCTTAGCGAAAAATAAATGGTCATAGGGTTACCAAAGATTAAGTTTTCCAAAGGAGTCTGTCAAGGTTGCATCTTAGGAAAACACCCAGAGCATAAATTTGAGAAAGCTAGTCATGAGATAACCTCTGCACCTCTTGAGTTGATCCACAGTGATGTTGTTGGCCCATTTCCTCATATGTCAATGAGTTAGGCCAAATATGCATTGACATTCATCGATGACTTTTCCAGGTATTGCTGGGTTTACTTCCTGAAACACAAGTCTGAAGTTTTTGGCCTTTTCAAAGTCTTTAAGGCTTTGGTTGAAAACCAGTCTAGGAGGAAACTCAAAGTCCTCAGATCTGATAATGGTGGTGATTATGTCAAGTCTGAGTTCATTCAATATTGTGCAGATGAAAGTATTCAGATGCATCATTCTATCCCTTACACACCACAACAGAATGGTGTTGCTGAGAGGAAGAACAGATCACTGAAAGAGATGGCAACCTGCATGATGGAGGCTAAGACTTTGCCACCAAAGTTTTGGGCCGAAGCTATAAACTATGCAGCCTATATCTAGAATAGGGTGCCTCATAAATATCTTCATGGTATGACTCCTTTTGAATCATGGAGTGGGCACAAGCTAGATGTGACCCATTTCAGGATTTTTGGCTTAAGGGCTTGGGCTAGAATTCCAACAGAAAAGAGGAAGGATTTGCAGCCCCAAATCCAAGAGTGTCTATTTGTTGGGTACTCTGAATATTCAAAAGGGTACAAGCTGATCAATTTTAGCACAAACAAATCCTTCATTGAAATGTGTTTTCAGTTTCAAGAAGAACCCCTAGCAGCAGTGGAAGTTGGAGAATCCTCTTCACCACCAGAACCTCTGAATGTAAGTGAAGAGATAGTTGAACATGATGATTCTAATATGTTTGATAATGATGATTTAATTGCAGATCCTAACATTCCTACAAGACCAAAATGGGCAGCCAAGACCATTCATGCAGCTGGAGAACTAGCTGGAAATCCTAATGATCCTAGGAGGACTAGATCTCAGTTTGAGAGTGCTCTGTGCATGAAAGATCCTATGTTTGTAGAGAAATGATATCTGATGGTTGAATCATACCCACAAACATATGAATATGCATAAAATTATCCAATATTGCAAACAGCCATGGAAGAAGAGTTCATCTCACTCCAGAAGATCAACACTTGGGAGCTGGTTGATCTTTCCCCAGGGAGGAAGCTAGTTCAGTGTAAGTGGGTGTACAAAACCAAATTTGCTGCTGATGGTTCAACTCTGAAGTACAAGGCCATATTTGTATCCAAGGTATACTCATAGGTACATGGCATAGAATACAATGAGACCTTTGCACCAGTGGCAAAGATGGACTCCATCAGGCTAGCCTTAGCCATTGCAGCTTCAAAGCAGTGGGAGGTACACCACATGGATTTGAAGTGTGCTTTCCTAAATGGATATCTCACTGAAGATATTTACATGCAGCAGCCTCAAGGATTTGCTACTAACCCATCTCTTGTGTGCAGGCTAAAGAAGTCATTGTATGGGCTTAAGCAAGCCCCCAGGGCTTGGTATGCCAAGATTGATAGCTTTCTGCTATCACTGAATTTTGTTCGATGCAAGTCAGATCCAAATGTCTATTTGAAGCTGATTCATGGTTCATTAATGATAATTGTTTTGTATTTTGATGACCTTCTGATTACAGGAAGCTCAAAGGATGAAATTGCTTCCTTGAAGGATGCAATGAACCATGCCTTCTCAATGACTAATTTGGGCTTATTGAGCCAATTCTTGGGGCTCGAGATTGCTCAAACCAAAGAAGGAATAAAATTACATCAGTCCAATTATGCCTTGGATTTGCTGAACAAATTCAATATGAATTATTGCAAGCCAAGCAAGACTCCTTTCCTTTCAGGAGTTAAGCTTGAAGAAGATGATTCTTCACCTATGGTAAACAATACACTGTATAGGAAATTGATTGGGTGTTTGTTGTATATTACACATACTAGACCTGATATTTCTTATGCAGTAAGTGTGGCTTCAAGATACATGGATCAGCCTCATGAGATCCATTGGAGAGAAGCCAAAAGGATCTTTAACTTTGTTCAGGGAACAAGGACTCATGGGATCTTCTACAAAGCTAAATATGATCTTGATTTGATTGGGTTTACTGATAGTGATTGGGAAGGTGATAGCATAGATCGAAAGTCAACATCAGGATATGTGTTCATGCTTGCAGAAGGGCCAATCAGATGGTCAAGCAAGAAACAGAGTGCCATTGCACTCTCATCTACAGAATCAGAGTATAGAGGAGTTGTAAATGCAGCAACTCAATGTTTGTGGTTACAGGGGTTACTTGGAGAGTGTGGCTTCGAATCAGAATACTCAACTACTATCTACTATGATAATCAGAGTACCATTCAAATCTGCAATGATCCATTTCATAAGCATAGAGCCAAACACATCGAGATCCATATGCACTACATCAGATAGCTTGTGCATGATGGCACCATTCACCTACTCTTCTGTTCATCTTCAGAACAAGTAGCAGATATCTTCACCAAATTTTTTTATGAGAAGAAATTCAACAATCTCAAATCACTGCTGGGGATTTCTGATCATGCTATGAAGCATGAGTGATAACAAGATTTCCAAATTTTGTTTTACTGTCCATGTTTAAGGGAGGATTTTTCCCACTGGGTTTTTGCCTCTTTCCTTGGTTAAATGGACATGCAGTATGTAAAGGGTGACTAAGCCTTGTTGCTAGGCCCTATATTTTTCTGATATTTTTTCTTTAAATTCAGGCTTAAGGGGGGGTGTTAGAATAATCAACTCATAGTTAGCTACCTTAGACATTAATTAATCCAATTTTTGTCTTATTTTCCTAGTTTCCATATTCCACCTTATGCAAGTTGTCCTCCACACATCCATAGTGGTCAAACTTGCTAAATTTGAGTCATTGAGTGCTTGGGAAACCTCTTGGAATCAAATATACTTTATTCTTGGCCTCCCTAGCGCATGTCTGCTTTTTCTGAGTTTTAAGGAAATTGGGAAAGTTTGACTAGGTGAAGTTAACTTGTTTTTTGTCCTCATCATCCTCCACTCTTTTCTCCTATGAAAAGCATGTATGAGTTGTCCTTCCACCACCTATTAGCTTCCCTAATTTATTTTTCCAATTCGTGAGCTCCTAGACAGATTTGGAAACTGCTTTATGCACCTATGGGGGATTTGCTTAGATTTAGTAAGCCTGCTTTTGACCAAATTTGAATGGCATCCTTATGCATTCGAATCTCTCATGTAATTATTTATTGTGGAAGCCTATGAATTCACAGGGTTGGCTATTGTACACTTATTCAATATAGATTAGTGTTCTGCTCCATATTCAGTCTCCTTTTGTGAGTAATTTGCATGTGTAATTGGCAATTGTTGTGAGTGTAATTGTTCTAACACCTGGGTTCAATTTCCACAATTAGGAGCTAAAATTCTGCAGTGTCAGTTCAAGAGCATATTAGGGTTTTTCTTTTCCAGAGTTCTGTCCAAGTAAATGCTTTGATATTGATATCTAAACTTCAATTTTGAGGAGGGGATCAATCCAGGCCCGGGCTCACTGAAAAATTCCACCTCTATGAAAAGCCCTAATTTTTGATAGTAGTGTTGGGTCTAAAACCAAAAAAACCTTAGAATTGGATTCTGCTTCAACAAAAAGATGCACCCTGGGGAGGAGAGTTATTCCAACCTTCTTTTGCTGAAAATATGTGGAGAGAGATCCACAAAGTAGGAAGCCCTAGTTCCCGCAGCTGCACAGTGTCTTCTTTTGAGGTTAGCTCTGATACCATGTTAGATTTTCACCATTAAGCTAGAATTATATTAGGATATTTAACTAAGAGAATAACAAGCACAATAATCAAACACAAGATACAATGAACACAGTGTTTTTCCTCGGGGAAACCATAAATGGAGAAAACCCCACAACTTCCTTAGAGATAGAATCAGCACCAACAGTAAAACCCAAAACAGTAAGATGATCTCCCAACAACAGTAACCTTCTTTCTTCCTAGCCCCAGTGTCTTATTCTTCCTCAGTTATGCGCTACAACTGAGTGTGAGTGAGTGTGTGATAAATAGAGAGGCTAGCTCTCTATTTATACTAATTCCTAACTTGACTAAAACCTACTAGGGCTAACTTTACTAGGTGAGTCTAACAACCCTAGTGCCCCAGAACTGCAGGGACTTTAACCTTTGAACAATAGGAGGGTTACCCACCTTGACTTGACATGACTTGTTTACATTATAGAAACTCCCGATTGGAACATCAGGGCATGACATGACTCAAATACATTACAGACACATCCCACAATAAACATCGGGGTATAATACATAAGAAATACAAGTGAATACATTCCGAAGTTACAATTACATCAACACTATGCAATTATTTGAATGGGGACATTACACTAAACCCTAAATCACCTAAATGAAATTAATATTTGAGAATGAAAGGAATTGGATTTGAGCACACTAAAGCAGGATATGGTTAGGAATATATCATTACTTTCATATACATAACATGAAATAATAATTTCAAGTAGATTTTTATGGATATGTGCTTCCTTAATACACATGACCGACATAGTTTGATGATCAAGTGGGAAAGCTCACAAACATAGTGAGGTAGGAGGGAAGTACATAGATTTGAGTTTTAGCTGGTGATTTAGATTCAAATCATATTTATTCGTAATTCGATTCTCATCATACTTTCTGCGTGCTATTTATGCCTACGTTTTTTGCTAGCTCTATGTATTCTTCTTCTGCAATTGTTGATAGGAACTGGAAGTTGATCACAGAATAATAGAGACATGCAGGGCCTAGGTGCATCATTTTTAAATGAACAAGAAAGGGAATTATAGGAAAGGTTGACATAGGCACATCATTTGAATGTGGATGTGGAGGAGACATGAAAGGAATTTTTAGGTGATGTCTAGGCTCCTTGCTAGATTTTATCAGGATCGCTAGCTAACAATTTCCAGTTAATAATGACCCAAATTAAAAAAAAAATGAATGTGTATGAATGAAAAAAGGATATTAGAGGAACCCACACCAATATGAATTTGAGAGGCATTATTTCAAAAGAATATATCAAAAAATACAATAATTTAATATATGCAGCAAGAATCCAATGCGGAATCCGTGGATTAGTTTTTCTAATGGAAAATTCAGTAGCTTATAATAGAAGAAAAGTAGTTAACCCAAAACACCCTTCATTAAGATTTATTAGTCATTGTATCATAAAAGTGTATCTCTACCTTGTTTAAATATTCATCATATGCATCATCTTACATGCCTCTCATAAGACCAACTAGATAATTTAAAAAAGAATACTTGTATCCCTACCAGATTTTGGATATTTTGGAAATAGTTATAGAGGTATTATTATCTCATTTAGTAACCCTATAAGAATCTCTACAAGGCCAACTAATGATATTTCACATTGTGCAAACATAAACTATAAAGGACGAGCTCTATAGTTGGATACATATAATGGTGTGCCCCACGGAGGTGTTCCATCAAGATATAGGTTGTTGAGCATACATATTTGTTTCTATATAATAATATCCCATGGATAACTGACATTATTCCATTTCCCTCCAAAAGATATGTTTGCCTAATTATAAATCATGACTTGGAAATGATTCATTGGGTAAGAAAAACAATAAAGTTGTTATGCTAATTTCTTGTGGATGAATTTTCCACTACTACTAGAGTATGGTTCAATATTTCACTACACACTATGGGCACTTTGAAATGATAATGTGGACCCTTCCTTATATAGTGTTGATGAACTTCCAAGTAGTATGGAACATTTGTACATTTTATAGAGAGATGATTTGCTATACCCTTCATTTGTCTTCTGACATGGAGTAAAGTGTACCATGTTTGGAAAATTTTCAACTACCACAAATATGGAGTTGTTACCTTATTGTGTCTTTGACAATCCCAACACAAAATACATGTTGATATATTCCCATGGGATGATCAACACTGGTAAAGCTGCATATAGTCTTATATTTTTACTTCTTATTTTATCATGTTGACATATCCTACATTATCACATCCACTTATTTACATCCATCACAATCCTAACCAATAATATTTCTCCTTGACCAACTTCATGTTCTTGTCGATGCCAAATTTTTCTCCTAGTCCTCCACTAGGTAGCTCCCTGATCAAGTTCCCCCTCAATGATCCTCTAGGGATGCATAAATGATGTCCCTTGAACATGTATCCTTCCTGGATAAAATAATTGAAGTATGGATTTTTTTCGACACTCCATGGTTTATTTGACACCTTCCAATATTCGACAAAATATTCATTGGATTCATAGGAAATCTTTATTGACTCTAACATAATTGACTAAACAATCATCATCCCCAACAAGGCGACTCTTCAAATTATCATGTCAGTGACTTTATTCATCTTCCCTGGCTTATGCTTCAACACAAATTCGTATCTCTACAAGAACTCGACCCACTTCATATTCCTATGATTCAACTACATTTGAGTATTTAGATACCTAAAATATCTGTGGTCAGTGAACACCACAAGTTCTTTGGGTAAAAAATATTGCCTCCACTTCTCCAATTCCTATACAATGGCATAAAACTCTTGTTTGTAGACAAAGAATTCTTCTTGGAATCATCCAACTTATAACTTAAAAATGGAATTGGTCATCTTTCCTGGCTCAACACAGCTCTAATTGATACTATGCTTTCATCAACACTTGAAATACTTTGTCAAAGTCTGGGAGAGCTATAACTAGTATCGCCATCACCTTCAGCTTCAGCTTCTCAAAATATATTTGGGCAGCCTTTTTCCACTATAATTAGCCCCTTTTTATGCATGTTGTTAGTGGTGCACAAATTTGACTAAAATCTTTTATGAACTTCCGGTAAAAAATGGAAATTCCATGAAAACTCCTAACTTCTATGGCACTCATCATCTTAAGCCACTCTAATTTTTCCTTCACCTTTTATGAGTCCATCTTCAACAATTGGATTAATATTATGAATATCAAATCTGAAAATTCCTTCTACATTAAGGAAAACTTATGTAGATTCACCAGCAACTTCTCTTTACTCAGCCTCTACAACACCTGTCGTGAAAGACTTAGGTGTTCAAAATTTGTCTTAATAAAAACCATAATTTTTTCGAGATAAACAATGATGAACTTTCCCAAAAATGGCTTCAATATGCCATTCATCATCCTTGTGAATTTATTTAGTACATTATTAAACCCAAATGGAATAACTATCCACCCATACAGACCTTCCTTTGTCTTGAAGGTTGTCTTCCACTCATCACCTTCCCTAATCTTGATATGGTGATATCCACTTTACATGTTGATCTTGGTGAAGTATGTCAACCCACTCAATAAATAAATCAAGTCATCCATCCTTGATAATGGAAACATGTACTTGATGGTGATCCTATTGAAGGCCCTTGAATCATTGCACATCCTCCATTCTCCTCCTTCATTTGTTGCTAGTACAACTAGTAATGCACATGGACTTTGTAGAGGACTAAAATCCAAATTCCATGATTGAAAAGAATATAATATTTTATTGATATGATGATTTTTAAATTACAAATAGATCGCCTTACATATGTCTTGAGCGATACAATGTGAAATGTTACATCCTTTCTAAGCTAAAACTAATAACTAATGATTAATAATTTAATATTATTTTTTATAACATTTCCACCCCCTTTCAAGGAGATTTTTCCTCAAAGCGATGGCAGTGAGGGGTGTAGTTTTTGAAATTGTTTTGTTTCCCATGTTGCGTCTTCTTCAAGAATATTTCTCCATTTAATAAGATACTCTTTAATTACTCGATTTCTCAATTTATTCTCTTTGATAGCAATGGTAAATTCCTATTAGAAAATAATACGACATTCTTCATCTAAAAATGGAAGTATTGTTTGTACTTCCTGGTGTTTACCTATCACCATTTTCAAAAATGAAACATGAAAAACATTGTGGATGTGGCTTGTAGCTAGTAATTCCAATGCATATGCCACACGACTAATCTTCTTATTGATTTCATGTGGACCATAAAACTATGGAGCTAGTTTATTTGTTATGTCTTGTTTAAGTGATAATTGCTTATAAGGTTGTAGTCTTACAAATAACAAATATCCAACTTCAAATTCTCATTATGTTCAATGTCAATCTATATGTTGTCTCATTATATTCCTTGTGACATCCAGATTCTCCTTAAGTATTCTGACAACCCTTTGCTTTTCTTCTAAATGGTCTTTTATCGATGCGACCCTTGCTTGGTTTGCAATGATATCCTTCCATTTTAGGGGTTCATAAACATAGAGATCTTGAAATGGTGTCATTTTTGTGGATGTATGATAAGTAGAATTATACCACAATTCCACAAGATGTATACATTGGAACCACTTATTTTTCTTGTCACGTACAAATCAGCGGAGGTAGGTTTCTAATAATTTATTGATGACTTATTTTTTACCATGATTTTTATTATGGTAAGGTGAAATCATGTTAAGTGATATCCAAATTTTCTTTCAAAACTCTCTCCAAAAATTTCCTTTAAATTTGGCATCTCTATCACTTACGATAATTTTGGGAAACCCATGTAACTTGTAGACATTTTTACAAAAGGATTCAGATGTTTCTCTTGCAGAGTCAATTTTTTTCACCCCTATAAAATGCGCATATTTGGTTAACATGTATACTACTTATAATATTTTTTCCTTTCCTTCTTACAAGGGTAACCCTTCAATAAAATCCATTGAAATTTCCTCCCACTTCTGATTTCGGATATGTAGTGGATGGAGTAGTCCCGGACCTGAGATATTCTCAATTCTATTTCTCTAAAAAATGTCACATTCTGCAACATACAATTCATACCTTTAAAAAAAATTGATTTCCTTTCATTATAGTAGGGTTGAAAAATCCTATACGTCCTGTAGTTGGGGATTCATGTGACTCCTTAAGCACTTTGGTCTTAAAAATTGAGTTGGAACTTAAGTAAGTCCATCCCTTGTAACATAAGAGCCCATTCTTCCATTCAAACTTTAGATACTTATTTATGTTATCAATTATGGAGGAAACCTCTGGTTTTTTGGCATATTCTGTTCGAATTTCATCCAAGAATTATGGGACCACCAATGATATGGCATAGACTTGTACTTCTTTGTCTTTTCTTGAAAGGGAATCAACTACTATGTTTTCCTTTCCCTTTTTATGTAAGATATCCATATTGAAGGTAGATATTTTCTTGATCCACTTTTGTTATTCAATTGTTAATGTATTTTGTTGTAATAAGTGTTGCAAATTGTTATGATCTATTTAAATCATGAAATTTATTCCCAAAAGGTATTGTCTCCATTTTGTTAATGCATGCATGATGGAAAACATTTACTTGTTGTAAGTATATTGTAGCCATTCTCTTTTGTTCTAATTTCTACTTTTAAAAGCAATTGGATGACCCTCTTGAATTAACGCAACTCCTATTCTAAAACTTGAAGCATCACATTCAATTACAAATGGTTTTGAAAAATTGGGTGTTTCTATAACAAGGGTTGAAGATATAATTTGTTTCAACGTTTCAAATCATTTTTCATGCTTCATCATCCCATTGAAAGGAAATCGTTTTTAGTAGGATTTTTAGCGGAGCAATTACATGAGCATAGTTCCTAATGAATATTCGATAGTAACATGTTAATCCCAAGAATCCTCTCAATTTTGAAACATTCTCTGGTTGGGGATGCTCCTTTATCGCTTGGATCTTTCTTGGGTCCACCTTGCCTCCTTCCTTTGAGATAATATGACCGAGATACTCTACTTCTTTTTTTCCAAATGTGCATTTTGACTATTTTGCATAGAACTGGTTTTCCTCCAGAAGAGATAGGACCTTCCCTAGATGCCTCAAACACTCCTTCCACATTTTGTTGTATATAAGAATATCATCGAAGAATACTAACACAAATTTCCCTAGGTATGTATGAAATAGTTCGTTCATAACTACTTGGAATGTGGCAAGGGAATTAGTTAATCCAAAAGGCATTACTTTGAATTCATAGTGTCTTTCATTAGTTTGGAAGGTCATCTTTGCAATATATTCTAATCTAACCATGATTTGATAGTATCCTGACCTTAAATCAAGTTTTGAAAAATATTTTATGTCATGAAGTTCATCTAGCATATCATTGATGAAGGGAATTGGAAACTTGTTCTTGATCATTATTTTGTTAATCCAATTAGTTAATCCAAAAGGCGTTACTTTGAATTCATAGTGTCCTTCATTATTTTGGAAGGTTGTATTTGAAATATCTTCTAATATAACCATGATTTGATAGTATCCTGACCTTAAATAAATTTTTGAGAAATATTTTGCGTCATGAAGTTCATGTAGCATATCATCGATGAAGGGAATTGGAAACTTGTTCTTGATCATTATTTTTTTTAAACCTCTGTAATCTATGTATAATCTAAAAAATCCATCATTTTTCGTACTAACATGACCAAAGCTGCATATGGCCTTATACTCTTGGTGATGACCCCACAATTCAATAAGTATTGAACTAGTCTTTCTATTTCTTTTTTCAGGTGGTGGGGATACCTTTATGGTTTAACCTCAACAATATTTGATCCAGGTTTAACCTCGATTATGTGTTCAATACTTCTTTTTGGCAATATCTGCATGGGTAGGTCTTGAAATATTTTTTCATGCTTCCAGAGTGATTCTTGGATTTCTTCTTCCTTGAACTCATTTTGTTCCACATCTTGACCTTCCATTTGATGGAATTCAATTATGTATGCTTATGCTCCCTTTCGAATCATTCTTTCCAACTATTTAGATAAAACTACTTGTGTTTTAGGTGGTTGGAGACCATGTAGTTTATACTTTTGTCCCTACCATTTAAACTTGATGAAATTTTTTTGGCTATTGGAAGAATAAGTTTGTAATGTTTGTAACCATTGGACTCCTAAAACAATGTCTACTCCACCCAACGGTAAGGTGTAGAGTTCCAATTCAAATTTAAAGTCTTGTATTTGAAGTTTCACTTTGTGGCACTTCCTAAATTTTTTTATTTACTTACCATCTGCAACCATCACCTTCATGTTTGGAACTAGATGTACGAACAACTTGAGTTTTCTTGCTACCCTTATTTCAAGGAAATTGTGATTACTTTCGGTGTCTATTAGTATAGTAATTTTCTCATTTCATATATGTCATCTTAACTTAAGTGTTTGCAGTTGGTTAATGTCTATCATGGATGCCAGGGATATTTTGGGTGTGTCGTTGATTTCAGATGCAATATTTGGAGTAGCCTCTTCTTCCATCTCTAATTCTTATTCTTGTTCTGATTCACTATTCTCCTCTACCTCACAAGTGTATAATTTCTCTGAATTGAGTGACACTTGTGTTTATGAATCCACTTGTCTCTACATCGTCAACATTTTTCTTCTTTCATTCGTTGATTTTTTATGCCCTTTTTGTCGTCTCTTCTAGGTGGTGGAATGTACTTGTTTTTATCTGCATCTATTGTCAAATGCATGCTCTTTTGTAAGTATGAATTCCCATTATTTGATTGGAAATTCTCAAATTTGTCTTCGAATTCCTTTGCTTTTCATATTTCCACCTTGACATTTGGTATGTCATGCATTTTTAATTCCTTTTGTATATATGGATTTAGGCCTCCCAAATAGGTTTCTAGTCATTGTTTTTTAGAAATCCCAAACACTTTGGTGCCTAGATATTTCCACTGGTGCATGAACTCTTCGACGCTTCCCCTTTGTTGTAGCCTAGTAAGTTTTTAGAATAATTCATTCTCAGTGATTCCTTGAAACCTTTTTAAGAAGACGTTCTTGAACAAGTTCCAAGTGTATGAGAAGTTGTCTTCCTTCCACCACATTTTCTAGTTGTAGGCATATTCTTCAAGATGCATTGATGCATACTTGACCTTTTATTTGTCTATTTTAATTTTATATATGTCGAAGTACTCTTATGCTTTATTTAACTAAGCGAACCATTGGTCTTATCCTCCATTATATTTCATCATTTCTATTTTTTCTCTAGACTAGAACATTATGAATGGTTTGTATTGAGTACCTTTTGGTTCATTGTGTGTTGGAGGCTCAAAGTTGCGAGATGAAATGAATGACATATCCGAACCAATTTTTTCATGTTTTTATTCCTTACTAGTCTACATATTTTGTAATATTGCCTTGATGTCTTTCTGGGTCTCAGTCAATTTTAGGTCCAACATTTTATGTTCCTTTCTCATAATGTCAAACTTGTTGTCCATTTATACTCCATTACTTGAATGAATTCATCCTTGATTTCTTTCTTAAGTGGCTCCTAGATATTTTGATGATCATTTCCTAGAAAGTTTAGATGTCCTTCTCAATTTGGGCTTTTAACTCTATTTTCATGCTTCTTAGGTGTGGTGGTGAATAATTGGACCCAATTTTGGCTTATGAGGTATGAGAAAAAAGAGAATGTCTTTGGAAAATGATGAATTGATAATAAATATTATAGTAATAATAATTACTATAATTATTGTAAAATTAATAAATATGATAATATTTGATTATATTTATTATAGGGTGGAATAATGAAACTCTAATAAATTAAAATATTATATAATAATATGAAGGTGGTCTTTTTGGAGTGTGGTGTGTAGAAGAGTGGGGGAAGAGGTAGACCACCAGAGGTACAGTCGAAGATGGGAAACCATGGTGATGGAGTGGGATTGAGTGCGAGCGTTGAGTGTGAACACGAGCCGGAGCTTTAGGTTCTCATACCAAATGTAGAGGACTAAACTCTGAATTCCATGATTGAAAAGAAAATAATATTTTATTGATATGATAACCGTTTAATTACAAATAGCTCATCTTATATATGGCTTGAGCAATACAATGTGAAAGGTCGCGTCCTTTATAAGCTAAAAATAATAACTAATGATTATTAATTTAATATTAATTATCATAATAGAATCAAAATTTCTTTGATCAAACCCTTGTCCAATAACTCCATGTTAATTCAACTTAACACTCTCAATGAAAATCATTCTATGTCAATCTTTGTTTGGTAAACTCGACCATGAGATCAAGTCGATCTGACATGATATAGTTCTTGTTAGCTAGAAATCATGTCTCCATCTCATCGACCATTATTCCCTTGAACTCTGACAACACCTTTTCAACTTCTATTGGAATGTCGTCCATTGGTCTATCACCACTTAAACATTTGGGAATGGTTGCGAATCAATATTGTTGATTCTTTTCCTCCTTCAATGAATCCTTGGTTGAACATATATACAATATCCTTTCCCAGTAATTGTTCTCCTTTCCTTGGATATTATGATATTATTCCAAGGGAACCATTTGAAACCTTTTTCCATACTTCTTGACTAAACAATATTCACAAGACTTTCGTACATTGTATTTTGGTTGTACTACCATGGTCATCCTAGAAATAAGTGATAAGAATCCACTAGAATCATGTGGAGTAACATGCTATCATACATCTCCCAAATATTAAAATTTATCAGGCATTCCTTGGTCACGATGACATGGTTTCCCTTTTACAACCGCAACATTTTGTTATTATTTGGGCGTGGTTGAAACTTTAGACCCAATGTGTTGATCACTTTTGTTAAGACCAAATTATATATGCTACCTCCAAAAATTATGGTTATAAAACACCTATTTGTAATGTATCAATTGTATCTGATTGTACATTAAATAATCCTTTCAAAATTTCAAACAAGAGCAGTGAAAATTGAGGGGTCAAACTAATCACTTTTAACTACGATCATGAAGACATTTTTAAGACTCTTGAAGATGGGAGACAAGGATAATACTGGAAGCATAAGAGAATAGGTTTGGGAATCTGATGATAGGTTTTTCAAATCCATACAAACTATGATGGGAACATTTTCTGGGTACATCACGCCTAAGACAGTCCAAAAACCACGTAATGTCAGTCCCTGGGATTTCTATGGAAACTCAATGGATCTTGGTGCTTCACCCTATGTATCTATACTTTGGTTAGGCTATGTTTACTATAATTAATCATATATGACTCTAAAACAAATTTTTTGATATGATTTGGCATAGTTTGGAGGTCATACAAGCAATATTATTGACTCGGACTACACATCTAGCTTAAGTTCAGGATTTTCCAAACAATATGTGAGGGACATAAATTCTCAAACTTGGGAATTGAAGCAATATATTATGACCTTAATTAACATTAGAAACTAATAGTACCAAAATTCATTGACTAGAATATGAAATATTGAAGCAACATTGAAAACTAGTTAAAATTAATGCAAAACTAGAGTAGGTAATGGAAGATCACTTGAAATTCATAATTGAATAGTTATTAAAGTTCTATAATAATATCAAGAGTACAAATTAATATGATCTACATTAATTAGCATCTAAAATTACTTTCATAGGAGGCTCATACTCGATATCATCATGCACAAAAGTATCATCATGGGAAAAGATTGGAAAACACTCTGAATTGGAATTGATGGCTTTTCAATAATGTCTATGGAAATTTCCTTAGAATAGAACTAGCTTCAAACAATTAAATAAAACCAATTTCAATGGTTGAATTCCATGAACCACACATCTCACTGAAGGAGTAACAGGGTCACATCTATCTGTTGTGACTATGGGCATATTTCCCAAGTCTATGTAGCTTATATGAGCTCTCAATACAAAACTAAAATTTCCAAAATATATGATCGTTTTTCACCCTCCATATTTTATAAACTTCTTATATTATTGGATAATCTATGTAGATTGTTTCTTCCTCCTTTTAGGCCCTGCTTTCTATGAATTTGAACCAATCATGCTTGAGCAGTATGTGGCAAGTTGCTAGCTCATGTTGACCTTCCTTATGTCATCTAATGCACCCTCCTTGGATAAATTTTGTTCTTTTATCCTTACTTGGTGCTTTATGGCTTTTGATATTCCTTTCTAAATCCTTTTTACTAAAATATGGAAAGTCTTATATTTTCTGTTTTTGAATTATTTTCTTTCTTTTTTAGTTGCTTTCTTGATTTTGTTGTTTTCTTCTTTTTTCTTCTTTATCCTACTTTTTATTTAAATTACTACATTATATTTATTTTCCACTTCTTCTATTCTTTTACTATTTTTCTAACTTTCTGCCACTTTCCATATTTTCCTTGATTTATCTAGTTTCCTTATTTTCATTGATTTCTAACTTGGCTACTTTCTTCTAACTTCTTGATTTTTTCAAGATTTATAATGATAAATATCTTATCCCCTATGTGCCTTCTTAGCCACATAATTGTCAACACTTATCCAAAGATTAATTTACTTGTGAAAATAAAAATAACTCTAAACCATCTCAACATTAAAAGTTATAATTTTCATAAATAAATAATTCCTTGTCCAAAATTAATCTTGGCAATTAATGAATTTTCCTCCTTAGAAAATTTAATTGGGAATTGTTATATCTTCATGTGGCCCCATTAGTCCAAATAATATTCTATTTCACCCTTGGAAATTCTACTTAGGAAAATTTCCACCCTTATCCATCAATTTAATAATTTTAACCTAGGTGACTTAGGCTAAAATTATGTCTTGAACCATAGCGAAAATTGGGAAAATGACAAATCCTCCCCTCCTAATATTTATTGTCCTTGACCAATTTAGTGTAGGGACTAACAATACATATTTATCGCACAGATTCTCATGGATTTCATGTCTCTCATCATATCGATGGCCATACCAAATCACTAACTCTGTGCACCACAACTAAAATCATAAAAACATGGGTCTAAAAAATGGAATGGGAATGGAACATATGCTTTTCTCAATGCATGCTCCTACAATCAAGAATTATAGGAAACTGTCCCCCAATCATCACCAAGGAAAACAATAGACACTCATTATTCCTACATACATCTTTGGCTCATTATGTATTATATGCAACTTGTCCTTAATGGTCTGTAAGATGTTTTTATTTGTTTGGATCCAAGATCTTGCTTCTTGCACTCTAAAACCTCCAAAATTATGATCTAAATGGTTAGGAACTCCATAAAATTACCATGCGTTGAAAACATACTTTCCAATATCTTTGTGCAAATTAGTATGGAAGTTGGATTCTCCCAACACATTTAAATTATTTGGGCTTGACCATTCAAGGGCAGAAAATATCTTCTTCATGTGAACTTTGACATCATATTTTCCAATCACATTGCTAAGATACATGATCTCCACTATTCCAAACTCACATTTGGATATCTTCTCATACAAAGTCTGATCTTCCAAAAATGTTAGTGCAATATCCCAATGGTGCAAATAGTCTTCCCAATTCTTACTACAAATCAATATGTCATAAAAAAATTAATACATATTCACAAAGATGCTTACCAAACACCTTGTACATGCAAGACTAGAGTGTAAATGGTGGATTAGTCAATTCAATTCCTATGAATAAAGGTCCATAATGAACATAATGACAAAATATATTGGCCTCTTGCAAAATTTCTCCCTTCAAGCTAGGCTGGTGATGACCAATGTGGAGATGTTGGTGTTGACTAATGTGGATATCAAACTTGGGAAAGTTCTTGGTTAGTAACAAATATTAGGAAGGCCACATATCCTCCTTCCTTTGGGATGTTCTCTAAGCCAAACATATAACCTCATTCATGTTCGCATGCTTCTCATCTTGTATCCAATCATTCAATGTCTCAAATAAAATAAGATCCACTTATTCACATCCATATAACTCTTTGGTCTTTTCCATGCTAAATTTTCCTTTGACTCCTCCACTATACACATCCTTAATCAAGTTATCCCTTGTTGATCCTCTAAGGATGCATAAATGATGTCCCTTGAATAGGTGTCCTTCCTAGATAAAAAAAAATTCAAGTATGGAGTTTTGTCGACACTCCATGGCTCATTTGACACCTTCCAATCGTCGACAAAATATCCATTGGATTCATAGTTAGTCTTTATTGACTCTAATACTATGGACTAAACAATCGCCATCCCCAACAAGGCGACTCTTAAAATTATCATGTCAATGACTTCGTTGATCTTCCATGACTTGTGCTTCAACACAAATTTGTATCTCTACAAGAAATTGACCCACTTCATATTCCTATGACTCAACTTTGTTTGAGTATTTAGATACCTCAAATATTGGTGATTAGTGAAAAACAAAAGTTCTTTGGGTAAAAAATAATGCCTCCACTTCTTCAATGCCTATGCGATGGCATAAAACTCTTGGTTGTACACATAGTATTTTTTCTTGACAACATCCAACTTATCATTTAAAAATGGAATTGGTCATCTTTCTTGGCTCAACACAACTCTTATTGCTACTTTGCTTGCATCGCAGTCAACTTGAAATACTTTGTCAAAGTGTAGGAGAACTATAACTGGTCTCTCCATCACCTTCAACTTCATGTTCTCAAAATATCTTTGGGAAGCCTCTGCCCACTTGAAATCACCCCTTTTCATGCACGTTTTTAGTGGTGCACAAATTTGACTAAAATATTTGATGAATTTTCGGTAAAAAATGGAAAGCCATGAAAAATCTTAACTTCTATGGCACTCGTCATCTTAGACCACTCTAATATTGCCTTCACCTTTTATGGGTTAATATTCAATACTTGGATTAATATTATGAATGTCAAGTATGCCAACTCCTTCTGATTGAAGGAAAACTTATGTATATTCACCATCAACTTCTCTTTACTCAACCTCTACAACACTTGTCGCAAAAGACTTAGGTGTTCAACCTTCATCTTGCTAAAAATTAGAATGTTGTCAAAATAAACAATGATGAAATTTCCCAAAAATGGCTTCAATATGTCATTCATCATCCTCATGAATTTATTTAGTACATTAGTAAACCCAAATGGCATAACTATCCACCTATACAAACCTTCCGTTGTCTTGAAGGTTTTTTTCCACTCATCACCTTCCCTAATCTTGATCTGGTGATATCCACTTTACATGTCGATCTTGGTGAAGTATGCCAGTCCACTCAAGAAATAAATCAAGTCATCCATCCTTGATAATGAAAACATGTACTTAATGGTGATCTTATTAATTGCCCTTGAATCACTGCACATCGTCCATTCTCTTTAGGAACCCATTTCAACCCTTATCTTTACTTTGTTAAGTATATTGTTGTTGGATGCATATGATCTAAGTCATCCCATTAGTATATTGTATTATCCCACATTCAAGGGGAGTAATAGTTTTTTAGATTTGACTTAGTATATAAGTGTTGAGGCAAATGAAGGTATCCATGAGTTATTTGTATTGATCTTGCGAGGTTTCCCCCTCGAAGTGGTCTGCGATCAATAAAATTCCTTCTTTGTTTTGTTATTTTCATTATATTGTGCATTTTAATTATTTATTGCAGAAGGTTTCTCTCATATGGTATCAGAGCACTTTCCTTGGCACAAGAGGGAAATATTTTCTTCTTTTTGGAAAACAAATAGGGAAAAATTGGGCAGCAACTTGCATATCAATTTCTAAAAGTTTTGTGCAAATTCATAAGAAACATGTTCATATCTGAATTCCTCTTGTAGAAATATGTAGTTTCAAAAAACAAACCATATCATTTGGAGTTTCAAAAAAATATCGCTGATTTAAAATTAGTTATTTTTCAGAATTTCAGTGACGACAACGAAAAATTGCAAAGAGAAAATATTTTGATGGGGTGCCCAAATTTTTGTTCCAATTGTGTAGGTAGATGCAATGTGGTTGTTCCAGTTCCCGAAATAGGCTATAATAGATATTTTTATCAATATTGATCAGGTTATGCTCATTTTAGAATTTTCATCTCAAAACCCTAGCTCTAATTACATGTTTTTTGGGATCGTTGGGTGGAATTTATGCCAAATTGTGTTTCTTTCGTAGTGGATTTCTGACATTATGATAATTGCAGTACTTATTCTTTTCATCTGTATTGTTCATTACAATTGCAATTTTGGATCAGGGAATAACCCCTATCCGCTTAACTGTGAGAAATACCTGGGCATAGCCCTAAAACTCATTATGAGGAGTACCAGAGGAACCCCAAAGTAGTTGGCCATTAATAGTACTTGCCAGCAAAAATGGAAATGACCCCTACCTGATTGACTAGTTCGCACCCGTGAGGTAAATGAAGAGTCGTCATTTGTGTAAAAGTAGTTATCAGTTTTACCCGAGTCATGGAGTGAGGGGTACTTCCCCAATATCCAAGTCCTTAGACAACATTAGTGGTTGAGTGACTCCCATGAAACTTTAGGAATTCAAACATACCTGGGGTCCATATCTATTTCTAGTTGATAAATAGAATATTGTATCTGTCTAGATCCATCATAGATCAATTCCGCTTATAAAATAAATAAATGAATAAACAAACAAACAAACTCCTGGTTATCACCCACATGGAAGCAAACAAACAAATGGAAGATGAACTTGTCTCCCTCAATACCAAAATCCAAGATATGGATAAAAAAATTCTTAGCCTCCATCTTTAGTATTCTATCATGAATAATAGATGACAACCAAATCCTTCTGCAGATAATGGGATTTCTTCTTCCAACAATTTTCATGTGTCGAAGCTTTATTTTCCTTTCTTCAATGGTGATGATCCGAATAGAAGCATATACAATGAAGAACAATATTTTAGTCTGCATAACACTAGTGATCTCACTAATGTCCCACTTGCATCCTCTCATTTGGAACATGAAGCCTTTCAATGATTTCATTGGTACATTAAGGACCATGAAGAGCCAAAATGGACATATTTTTTCCAACTCCTTTTACAACGATTTTTCCCTAATTATTTTGATGACTTCACATGGGCACTCACTAAAATTCACCAAACTAGCACTATGAGAGAGTATCAAACAGAATTTGAGAAATTGGCCAATAAGACAGAAGGATTGTCTAATGCATTCTACAAGATTTTTTCTATCAGTGGTATAAAGGATAAAATCCGATCTGAGGTTAAAATGTTCTTCCCCAACACAATCATGGAAGCCTTAGGTTTTTCTAAGTTGGTAGAGGAAAATATGATAGCTCAATACTGCTCCCAATCTACTTTTGTTCAATTCAGAAATATGGTTTCCCAAAGACCTCCAATCACACTAGCTTCTAGAACCGATCCTATCAAGAATTTGTTTGAAGCCTAGATGTGGACACGTAGAGAAAAGGGGATTTGTTATAATTGTGATGAGAAATTCACCCAAGGACACCGATGTGCTAAGAAAAATATCTATCTCTTGGATGTGGCTTCTCTGCCTGCACCTAAAATTTGAGAAGATGCTAACTATCCAGTAGATGATTAGGTCAACATTCAGTAGCTGCCTATCGACCCTCCTTCTTAGTATGACTACCCAGAGATATATCCATGCATTAGCTCGAGTCACCACCCCACAAGCCATGCAGGTCAAGGGTTTCTTCAAGAAGCTCCCTCTTAAAATACTCATTGATTCTGGTATCACTTATAACTTCATTGACCCTCGAATCGCTAAACAAGATGATTGTTTTGTCCATCCTTACTCCAGATTTAAAGCCATGATTTCCAATGGGGTAACCTTACCTTGCAAAGGGAGGTGTCACAATGAGTGTATCTCTATTGGAGATTATAACTTGCATTCCGACATGTTTTCCTTGCCCTTAGGCAGATGTGATGTGGTTTTGGGAACTCAATAGTTATGTATACTTGGACCCATATTATGGGATTTTGTTGAACTTTGGATGCAGTTTTCAATCAATGGGAAAAAGTGACACTTTGAAGGGATTATAACTAGGTTATCTTATCATCATCAGTTCACATCGCATGGAAAATATCCTTAATAAGAATTCACATGGTGTCATCTCTTAGCTCCATTCCATTCATATGCAACCATCAGCGGTCTCCACTAATCCCTTGTCTCTACAACAAATTTTGGATCGATATGCATGTGTTTTTTCTAAACCAATGGTATTTCCACCTTCAAGAATAGATGGCCATCATATTTTGCTCCTTCCTGGAAGCGTCCCTCCCAACATCATACCCATCCCTACATAGATTTGGACAAATATTTCCATGAATTTCATTGAAGGGATCCCTAAATATGGAGGGAAGACAATGATATTGGATGTGGTTGATCACCTATCCAAATATAGTCATTTGTGTTCCCTCAACCATCCATATATCGCCTCCTTAATTGCATAAATTTTCATGGACCAAATCTTCTGCGATGCATCTTTCACAAGTCATTTTTTAGACAGAACTATTTTTCCACACTAGCACCAAACTGAAGATGATTTTAGGGTATCACCCACAAACATATGGTCCTACTGGAGTTATCAACAAATTTTTGGAAACTTATCTTGTTGATTCACCTCTAAAAAACAACATCAATGGGAAAAGTGGCTCCCTCTTGCTGAATGGTGGTACAATACATCCTACCACACTACATCTAAAATGAATCCATATGAATAAATCTATGGTCAGACACTACCAATGCTCTGTCCATACACCACCAATAGTTCACCAATTCAAGCAGTTGAAATGATTCTCCAAAACCGATATCAGATTCTACACATTTTGCAAGACAATCTTCACATGGAAAGGAACTGAAAGAAACAAAAATCCAATCAACACCGTTCTGAGTGACTTTTCAAGTTGATGATATGTTTTTTCTTCATCTACAGCCTTACAATCAATCCTTCCTGAAACTCAAATGGTGTCATAATTTGGCTCCAAATTTCTATGGTTCATATAAGGTTCTTCAAAAGAGTGATTTAGTTGCTTATAAATTGGAACTTACTCCTTCTTGCATTCACCCTATATTTCATGTCTCTTGTCTCAAGAAATTTATTGGCACCAACATCAAAGCACAAACTATTTTACCAGAACTGGATAATGAAGGATCCATTATTTTCAAGCTGGAGACCATCCTGAATAGGCACATTTGTCAGCTTCTCTCTTGATCCATCCTAGAGGTATTAATTCAATGGCACGACATGCAACCAGAGGATACTACATGGGAATCACTCCTTTAGATTTAGCAACAATCTCCACATCTAAATATTTGGGGACAAATATTTTCTAAGAGGGAGGGGATGTTAGGAACCCATGTCAACCCTTCTCTTTACTTTGTTAAGTATATTTTTTTTGGATGCATATGCTTTGTAAGTCGTCCCGTGAGTATATTGTAGTATGCCACATTCATGGGGAGTAATAGTTGTTTAGATTAGGCTTAGTATATAAGTAAGTTTTGAGGCCAACGAAGGTATCCTTGAGTTATTTGTATTGAGATTTATCGAAGGATGTTTTCCCCTCGAAGTGGCCTGCAATCAATAAAATTCCTTTTGTGTTCTGTTATTATCCTCCTTTATTTGGTGCTATTACAGATAATACTACACATGGAATCAAAATTTATTTTATCATCCCGGCCTTGTCCAATAATTCCATGTCAATTCAACTCAAAACTCTTAGTGAAAATCATTCTATGTTGAGATTTTTTTTCGGTAAAATCGACCCTACGATCAAGTCAATCTGATGTGATGTTCTTCTTGTCAGCTAGAAATATTTTCAGCATCTCATCGACCATTATTCCCTTGAACTTTGACCACACCTTTTCGACTTATATTGGAATGTCCTTCATTGGTCTATCGACACTTAGACATTTGGGAATGGTTCCAAATCAATATTGATGATTATTTCCTTTCTTCAAGAACTCCTTGGTTGAACACATATACACTCTCCTTTCCAAATAATTGTTCTCCTTTCCTTGGATATTATGATCTTAGGCCAAGGGAATCTATTGAAATGTTATGCCATACTTCTTGACTATAACAATATTCACACGACTTCTGTACACCGCATTTTAGTTGTATTACCATGGTCATCCTAGAAATAAGTGATAAACACACTATCAGAATCATGTGGCATAACACACTATCATACATATCCCAACTCTTAAAATTTATCAGGACTTTCTTGGTCATGATGACATGGTGTCCCTTCCACAACCATGACATTTTGTAACCATTTGGACGTGGTCAAAAATTTAAAACCAATTTGTTGAATAATTTTGTTGAGACCAAATTATTTATTCTACCTCCAATGATTATTGTCATACAACACATATTTGTAATGTATCAATAAGATCCAATTGTACATTAATTAATCCTTTCAAAATTTCAAACAAGAATGATGAAAATTGAGGAGTCAAACTAATCACTTTTAACTATGATCATGAAGACATTTTTAAGACTCTGGAATATGGGAGACGAAGATAATACTTGCAGTAGAAGTGAACAGGTTTGAGGCTCTAATCAGAGGGTTTTCAAGACCATACAAACTGTGGTGCGCATATTCTCTCGTTACATCACACCTGAGATGGTTTGAATACCGCGTAGTGTTAGTCCTTGGGATTTCTATGGAAATCCAATGGCTCCTCGTGCTTCACCAGATGTATCTATACTTGAGGTATTCTATGTTTACTATCCTTAATCAGATACAACTCGAATACAAAAAATTTTATACAATTTGGAATAGTTTGTAGGTCATACAAGCAATATTATCAATTGGGACCACACAAATATATCAAGTTCAGGATTTTCCAAAAAGTATGTAAGGGACACAAATTCTCAAACTCAAAAATTGAAGGGGTATATTATGACCTTAATTAATATTAAAAACTAATAATACTAAAATTCATTGATAGGAGATGAAATATTGAAGCAACACTGAAAACTAGTTAAAATTAATGAAAAACTAGAGTAGGCAATTGAAGATCACTTGAAATTAAGACTTGAATCATTATTAAAGTTTTGGAATAATATCAAGAGTGCAATGTAATATATATTACATCAATTAGCATCCAAAATGAATTTCATAGGAGGCTCATACTTGATATCATCAGGCACAAAATAATCATCATGGGAAAAGATTGGAAAACACTTTGAATTGGAATTGATGGCTTCTCAATGATTTCTATGCAACTCGACTTAGAATAGAATTAGATTCAAAACCTGCAATAAAACCAATGTCAAGGGTTGAATCCCATCAACCACAAATCTCACTGAAGGAGTAGCAGGGGCACATCTCCTAGCTGTGACTAGGGGCATATTTCCCAAGTCTGAGTAACTTATAAGAGCTCTCAATACAAAACTAAAATGTACAAAATATATGAATGTTGTGTACCCTCCCTATTTTATAAACTTGTTAGCTTCTTGGATAAGTTATCTATCTTTTTTTTTCCTCCTACCATGCCCTGCTTTCTATGAATTTGAACTAATCATGCTTGAGAAGTATTTGGCAAGTTGTTAGCTCATGTTGACCTTCCTTATGTTATCTAATGCGCCCTCCTTGGCTAAATTTTGACCTTGTAGCTTTAGTTGGTACTTTATTTATTTTTAAATTCCCTTCTAAATCCTTCTTACAAAAATATGGAAAGTCTTTTCTTTTACGCTTTTGAACTACTTTCTTGCTTTTGGAGTTGCTTTCTTGCTTTTCTGTCTTTTCTGCTTTTTCTACTTTTTCTTCTTTATCCTGATTTTTATTTCTTTTACTACCTTATATTGGTTTTCCACTTCTTTTATGCTTTTACTGTTTTCCTACCTTTCTGTCACTTCCATTTTTCCTTGCTTTATCCAGTTTCCTTATTTTCATTGATTTCTAACTTTGGTTGCTTTCTTCTAACTTCTTCCTTTAGTCAAGCTTTCTAATGATGAATATGTTATCCCCTATGAGCCTTATTGGACACATTTTATTCAACGCTTACCCAAATATTAATGTATTCTTAAAAATAAAAATTACTCTAAACCATCTCAACATTAGAAGTTATTAATATCCTAACTAAATAATTCCTTGTCCAAAATCAATCTTGAGCAATTAATGAATTTTACTCCTTAGCAACTTGAATTGGGAATTTTTATATCTCTATGTGTCCACATTAGTCCAATTAATATTCTATTATACCCTTGGAAATCCTACTTAAGAAAATTGTTTCCCTTATCCATCAATTTAATCATTTTAACCTAGGTGACATAGGCTAAAATGATGTCTTGGACCATAGAAAAAATTGGGAACATTAAAAATCCTCCCCTACGAAGGTTGCTTTTACCCAAGAAATTTAGTCTAGGGAATAACAATACATCTTTATCCCATATATTCTCATGGACTTCATGTCTCTCAACATATTTATGAACATACCAAATCACCAACTCTGTGCACCACAACTAAAATCATAAAAAGATGGTTCTAAATAATAGAATGGGAATGGAACATATGTTGTGATCAATGCATGATCCTTCAATCAAGAATTATAATAAATTATCCCTCAATCATCACCAAGTAAAATAATAGCCACTCATCAGTCCTCTAAACATCTTTGTATCATTTTGTATTATCTGCAACGTTCCCTTAATTGTCTCTAAGATTCTTTTATTTGTTCAGATCCAAGATCGTGTTGATGAATTTGTAACTTCGAAAGATATTATGATGTATATTATCATTGTATGTTGTTGTACACCCATTGGGGATGTGTGTTACCCCTTTACGGGATATATAAATTGTGTCTATACCTTGAGGTACAACCTCCATTGTAAGTCAGGGCAATAGTCCCTAGTGTAACATCATGTAATATGTAATTGTGGTCTCTCTAGGAGAAGTGGGCCCCATGTGAGATGACATGTAGGCTTGAGTCTTATATTTGGTCAGTGACTTGAAAAGGTATAAATAGGGAGGCGCTCTTCCTCATTTATACACACCTCACACACTCTCTAAGGCATTGGAGAGAGAGAGAGAGGGAGACGATAATAGGAGGAGAGAAAGATAGATGTTGAAAATTTTTTATTACTGCTTTTGATCATCTTACTATTATGAAGAAGTTTGCAGGGTTTTCTCCTTTATGGTTTCCCTAATGAAAATATTTGTGTCTTGTGCATATTTTACATATCATGCATTTTGTTTTACTTGTTATTCTTTTAGATAAATATCCTAGATAATCTAATCAGATCTTAATAAAATCTAACATGGTATCAGAGCCTCTCTGAAAGAAGGCACTATGCAGCTGCGGGAACTAGGGATTCCTAGTTGAAGGTGTTCTCTCCACAGATCATCAAGAAAGGAGGGCTAGGATAACTCACCTCACTAGGACGCATATATTGGTGGTATGAGTTTCTAAATTAGAGAAGTTTCACTGTACAACCAAAATACAACTGCAATGGCAGCTAATGGAAATTAGGGTTTCATGCTTGAAAACCCTAAAAGACTGAATTTAGTAATACTAGAACTTTCGATATAATGCGATATTGGAGAAGGATATGTAGCCAAAAGTTTTACAGGACGAAGAGAAATTGTTTATGTACATTGTGTAAAATTTTCAGCCTCATATTCACTATACTTCAGGAGATATGGTTCCTCCAAATCAGGGTTCAAGCCTCCTCCAGAATACAGTCATAAACATGTGACCTAGGGCGATTTTCTATATATCGGGCTAGAAAGGTCCAAACTAAATTTATCAAGATGTTTTAGGTAAGGCATGAAATTTAGTTTATATGGTGCTCTTTTTAGACCCAGAATGTGAAATAGTGACATGTGGCAGTCTATACAAGTTCATTATGTTGAACAGTCACCTTGGTAAAATATGAATAAGTCCCACTTGGAGATTCAATTTTTTCTCTAACCTATGGGTTTGGAAAGAAGACTTATCGGGATATCACAGTGATAATTTTCATACCTTAAGGTTCTGAAACATTGGAGATACAACAGAAGCAATATCAGTCATTTCTGCAGAAGAAATTGGAAAACTAGGGATTCCTGTTCTGGGAGCTTCCCTCCATTGTTTTTAGAAAAGGAATGCATTGGACAACTTGCCTTGAAGAGGCCCATATTTCTATCCAATCATAATTTTGAAATTCCAAGTTTTGAAAAATAGGGTTTCTATGACAAACCCTAGATCAGCCAGCTCGAGAATCAGGATGGACACCTCAAATCGGTTAGATTTAAATTTTTGCTATTTACATTTGAGGTTCTCATTTCAAAATACTAATCACACCATATTTATGAAAATCTTGGTGAAGCCGACAACTTTCGAGTATGGAAGTATAGGATCTTTGTGATCCTTGAAGAAATTGACTTGGATCAGTATTTTAGTTAGGAAGTTCTAAGAGCCAGAGGGAGATGAGGCTAATGCTAGAGCCAAGAGAATCATTGCAGATTCCATTAAAAATCATCTCATCCCTCATGTTTCATCCTTGAAGACACCAAAAGGAAGTGCTTGATGCTATGACGAAGCAATCAAAGAAGAATAAGATATTGTTATAACCACCTTGAATGGCCTCCCAAGATCATGGGATTCATTCATTTGAGGAATGCATGCCAGAAGGAAGTGATTACCTTCAGTAGACTCTAGGAAGAGTGCACACAAGAAGAATCTCGACTCATAATAAGAGAAGAGAATATGGGAGCAACTGAAGATCAAGCTCTCACGATTCAAAGAAGATCCCTCAAGCGATGAGGAATATGGACTCAATTCTTAAAGAACCTCTTATCCATCTTAGCATTTGGATAAGAAAAGATGTTGTTATGAATTAAGAAGATGATGAAGATGAAGGATTAAGAAGGATTCTACCCACAAAAAAAATAAAGATAATAATTCAATTTTCATTTCATGATATTGTTTGGTTATGAATTTGTTTATATTTAGTTGATGTGTTATGCATGTTTGAGTATTTTCATTTATACTACTGAATTGCACATGATGGGTAAGAATTCAATGATGTTGTACAACATTCAATTACTACTTATCTAGATTGAAACCTCTTTGTTGGAATATTAGGAGTAGTACACACTCTTAATAACATTAGGGTAGAATGCATCTAGAAGTTATTGTATGTATACATGATATGGATGAATGTTGTAGCATTGGACAAAATAGTCGCATGGCTATGTGACATATATTTGTCACTATTAATATGTTTTGGAAATTATGATATGCTTATAATCATGCAAATGAACTTGACTTGTAGATCTCACTCCAAAGAAAAAGTAACAACAGTTCAGAAGAGGAACCTGAAGCTTCCTGAGTCAAAGACACCATAGCGAAAGAAAGAGCTTCAAAAGAATATAAAAAGAACGATAGATCCACCTTGAGAGATGAAGACCACCTTGGGAATGAGAAATAATCCAATATGAAGAATAGTATGATGATACTTCCAAAGAAAGAAAGAGGCCTCAGATACACTCTAGTTATGTGACACTATTGAGTGATATCATTTATGTAGAGCCTTCCAGCTATCAAGAAGTAGACAAGAAGAAAGGGAAGAAGACTATGATCAAAGAGTACTAGTTCAAGAAGAATGATGTCTAGGATGCAGTGTCAATACCTGAAGGGAGGTCCATAGTGTCTTCCATATGGATCTACAAGATCCAGCATGCAGTAGATGGTAGCATTGTGGGATACAAGGAAAGATTCGTAGCATGAGGCTTCTCACAGAAAGAAGGAACAGACTACGAAGAGGCATTTGCACTAGTGACGTAGTAAAATTCCATTATATCCATACGTACATGTATGATATGGGAGATACATTAGCTGACATCAAGATAACATTCTTGAATGATGTAGTCAAGGAGGAAGTATACGTAGGGTAGCCACTGGGAGTTGAGACACATGACAAGAAGACTCATGTCTACAAATTAAAGAAGACATTGTACAAGCTCACATATGGGTGCGAGAAGAAATTTTCAACAAAGTTCAAGATAGAGGATCTTGGTATCCAGTGACCCTAGATGGATACATAGAATATTAGTAGCAAAGGAAGCTACTTGTCACTCCATTATAGAATGTTTCAATACATAGAGTATGAAAGGTAGAGGGAGAATGATTCTTCGGCTTAGAAGGAGTGACTACAAAATATCCTGAGGTTTGACATGGTACAACATGATGGAAAGCTTACTATTGGCTCTAGGATTTACTGAGAGTAAAGCGGATTCCAACCTTTACTTCAAGGTTGAAGGTGGAAGACCAATGATGCTCTTGTTATATGTTGATGACATGTTCCTGACAGGAAAATAGGAACTCATTAAAGATGTACGAAAGAGACTTGTTGTCGAGTTCAAGATGAAGGACTTGGGTATGATGCACTACTTTCTAGGCATGGAGGTGTGGAAAAGTGCATATGAAATCTCCCTTGGACAAGGGAAGTATGCAATGAAGATCCTAAAGAGGTTCAATATGATGGACTGCAAGGCCATGGCCACACCTATAGCATCAAACATGAAGCTATTGAGTGATGCTTCATCAGAGATGGTTGATTCCATAATGTATCGTCAGATGATTTTTTAATTGATGTGCTTGAGGAATACAAGACCAGACACATGCTTTGCTGTGAACGACCTGAGCCAGTTCTTGATGGATCCAAGACATGCTCACCTGGTTTCAAAGCATGCAGTGAGTTACCTAAAGGGTACAGTTGAGTATGGGCTCAAGTATGATACAAATCAGAAGACTAAACTACATGGTTATGTTGATTAATATTGGTAGTGCCACTGAGAAGAAGAGCACCTTGGGTTTTGTTCTTCAATTTGAGATCTAGTATGGGCTATTGGTTTGGCAAGATGCATTCCTGCATGGCACTGAGTATAGACAAGGAAAAATATGTTGCCACTTGCTCGACTATTTGTGAGGTAGTATCTTTCTTTTAAAATCTACTATTTGATTTGATTGATATGACTTGCATTTTTTTTATGATGCAGAGAGGAGTAGTGAAGCTCCAATATGTCATCTAGATTGAGATCTCTCGAAAGAGGGAGTGATGAGTTCTATCATAGCGGGAAAGATAGGTTGTCTGAGCATAAAATCCTGGAGAATCTTGTAGGTTTCTCATGCATAATCAGTCATGTAGGTTGTCCTTGGATGTAATCAGTCCTGGAGAAGCTCGCAGGTTATCCTTGGACGTAATCAGTCCTGATGTGATTCTATGCTAGAAATGGCTAGAGTGAAGTTTGAATACTTTAGAGAGAAGCATGGTGTACTTCATATCGAGGTTCCTTCCAAGGGGAAGTTATGAGTCTGAAAGACGCAGATGCACATAATCCTTTCTGACATGGTGGCATCCTGGGCCTCCCATGGTCATGATGTAAGTGTAGAGCATTTTCGACATGGTGGCCAGCTGGACCTCCCATGGCCGTGATGTAAGTGCAGAGCCTTTCTCGTATGATAGTAGGTGTGTCCTACCATGCCGATGGATGTAAGTGTTGTAGCCTTTCCTAGATGGCAGTAGGTGTGTCCTGCCATGCCAGTGAATGTAAGTGTTGGAGCCTTTCCCGGATGGTAGTAGGTGTGTCCTACTATGTCGATGGATGTAAGTGTTGGAGCCTTTCCCAGATGGTAGTAGGTGTGTCCTACCATGCTGCTGGATGTAAGTGATGGAGCCTTTTCCTTGATGGTAGTAGGTGTGTCCTACCATGCTGGTGGATGTAAGTGTTGGGAGCCTTTCTCGGATGGTAGTAGGTGTGTCCTACCATGCCGGTGGATGTAAGTGTTGGGAGCCTTTGATGGTAGTAGTTGTTTCCTATCGTGCCAGTGGATGTAAGTGCTGGAGCCTTTCTCGGATGGTGGTAGGTGTGTCCTACCATTCTGGTGGATGTAAGTGCTGGAATCCTTTTCCCGAATGGTAGTAGGTTTGTCCTACCATGCCGGTGAATGTGGGTGTTGTGTTATGTGTATCTGGGTTGTGATCTGTGTGATGATGAGATGATATGAATATGATGAGGTAACAGTAGGGTACACAGGTATTGCAAGTGAAATATCCCAAATCCCGATATTTTCTATTTCTAAACAATTATGTGAATACAACTGGGCTTACAAACTGCCAGGCAAAAATCCCTATTTTATAGGAAAAATTAGGGTTAGGGTTTGTGAGATAGGATACACACTTACCACTGATAACTGGCTGAACTGCTGCAGATAAAGTCTACAAGTACTAAGATCTGGATCGGAGAGGAACTGATCTCTCCCGTCTCCGATGAATGCTCCAGCAATAAGATGCCCAAGCAGAGAAAAAGGTGACGCCCTCAAGGAAGGAGGGGCCTGATGGATCTGCCGATTTGCAGGGATGATAGCCTTGCTGTGCCGGAGAGATTGGCTGGAAAATACTACAGTTCTGAACCCTCAAGTATGATAGCATCTTGGTTCTTTGAGGCAGCTTCTCACGCCCCTGGTGGTCTGGAAATGCTGATAACTCCTTCGGACGAGCTCAGATGGAGCTGATAGTCACTGGGTACCAGAGTATGAAGCTGCTGGTGAGAATGATGCCTGAGTTTCAGAAGGAAACTGAGATCTGAAGGCCCAATAGCTGATTAGGGATTTCTGGTTGAAAACCCCCTCTTACGGCTGCACCGTGCCTCTGCAACAATCTATACCCTGTGCTATATAACTGATGAATGAAATGAAGAACAAGTGGTGAACCAGTATGGCTTACCCGGAATAAGACTAGGACAGATGTTTCTCTGCCGAAATCCTGTTAGCTGAAGACTCCGTCTCCAACCCCAACTGTTGTGCTGCTATCCCAGTGTTCCCAAAATAATCAATAATCATAAGTGAGGTCTCCTCTTGCTTTACCTTCTATTTATAAAGTTCAACTGCGCAAAACCTAATCTTTGACCTAATTAGGTCACTTTATCTTCTAATTTTCTGTTGACTTGCATGCAAAGAGCATGGTCATGTATGGAGCATGGAAAAGAGCATGGTCATGCATGAAGGTGGCCTTTGGCCCAGGTGGCCCTTCTTGACCAAGTGAGGATGTCGTATATCTTCTATGGATGGCATCAGTCCTGATCTGATTCCCTAGTTATCAGTAACCGCTCGAACCCACAGGAATCACATAGGTTAGTGGTATGGGCCTCAGGGCCTAAAAGGAAGAGGACATTACAGTCCTCCCCGCTCGAGATTGCTTGTCCTCAAGCAACTTCAAACTGGGATGTTGCAATACCTGTTCACCTTCCCAAGTGGCATCCTCTAGCGGTAGTTCTTTCCATTGAACCAAATATTCCTTGATCACCCTGTTCCTGAGCTTCCTCTCTCTGGTCTGTATGATCCATTCAGGAATCAGTATCAGCAATCCTTCATCATATAAAGGGGGCAATTCGGTAGATGGAGCAATGTGTTGTCCGAGAGTCTTCTTCAGGCTGGACACATGGAACACATTGTGGATTTTGCTTTCTCTGGGCAGCTCTAGCTCATATGCCACCTCTCCCACCTTCCGAATTATTTTGTATGGTCCATAGAAGCGGGGTTTTAATTTCTCTGCTCCTTTCTTCTTAAGTGACGACTGTCTGTAAGGCTGGAGACTTAAGTAGACTAAATCCCCTACCTCAAAGCTCCGCTCAATCCTGTGTTTGTCGGCATACATCTTCTGTTGATTCTGGGCTGTCCGTAAATTCTCTTTCAATACCTTCAGGATGTCCTGACTGTCCTGTATCCAATCCTTAGCCTTAGGAGCCCTGCTGTCTCCAAATACTAAATCTGCATAGTCCAAGGCCTCATAACCATATAATGCCTTAAAAGGAGTCATCCTAATAGACATGTGATAAGTAGTGTTGTAGCAGTACTCTCCTAGGTGTAGCCATTTGATCCATGTTCTCTGTTGCCCTGCTACGTAGTTCCTGAGGTAACCTTCGATCCACTTGTTGACTATTTATGTTTTCCCCATCACTCTGGGGGTGATAGCTCGTACTAGTAGCCAGTTCGGTCCCCACCAATCTGAATAGTTCCTGCCAAAAGGCACCTGTGAACCTGCTATCCCGATCACTGACAATGGTCTTAGGCAACCCGTGTAACCTGAAAACTTCCCTGAAAAATATCTCCGCCACCTGAGCTGCTGAGTAGTCTGATGGTATCGAGAAGAAGTGTGCAAACTTGGTCAGTCTGTCAACTACCACATATAAACAATCTCTCCCTTGGACCTTGGGCAAGCCTGTAATGAAGTCCATGGAGATGCTCTCCCACTTCTGCTCTGGAATCGGTAGTGGCTGGAGTAGCCCTGCTGGATGTGTGTTCTCAACCTTGTTCTGCTGACAGATGCTACATTCCTGGACATGCTGCATAATTTCCCCCTTGAGTCCCTTCCATGAGAACCTCTCTCTGATCTTCCTGTAGGTCTTTAAGAACCCTTGATGCCTTGACAAAGGAGAATCGTGAGCTGCCTGAATGATCTTCTTCCTCAATGTGGATTCTGGAACGAGATATATCCTGTTTTTGTAGTAGATGATGTCATCCACAATCATGTATCTGTCATCCTGAATTTGCCCGTCCAATAATTCGCAAGCAAATTTATTTTTGGATTATTCCACTAAGAGCAATGCCCTCCAGTCCGTGGATATACTACTGAGAGATAATGGGGCTGGACGCCTAGATAATGCATCAGCTACTACATTAGTCTTACCTTTCACGTACTCGATCTCGAAATCATAGGCTTGTACCTTGTTGACCCATTTTTGCTGTCGCTCATTCAGTTCCTTCTGATCCAAGAAATACTTGAGGCTGTTATGATCTGTTTTAATTTTGAACTTACTGCCCACCAGGTACCGTCTGAATTTTGTGAGAGCATGCAAGATAGCTAGCATCTCTTTGTCATATATGGAATAATGGCGCTCATAGTTCTTCAGTTTACGGCTCTCGAATGCAATAGGGTGATGATTCTGCATCAATGCTGCTCCTAACCCTTCTCCTGAGGCATCACATTCTACTGTAAAGGTTTGTGAGAAGTCTGGCAATGCTAACACTGGGCAAGAGCTCATGATAACCTTCATCTCCTCGAAAGTTTTCTGCGCTAAGTCTGTCCAAGTGAATGCCCCCTTCTTGGTGAGATCTGTGAGGGGTGCTGCAAACTGGGAGAATCCCTTAATGTACCGCCGGTAATACGTGCACATACCTAGGAACCCTCTCAATTCTGTCACTATTTTTGGCGCCGGCCAATCTCTGATAGCTCGAATTTTCTCCATGTCCACCTGTACTCCTTCTACATTGATCACATGTCCTAAGTACAGCATTTCCTTCATGCCAAACTCACACTTGGACATTTTCGCGTAAAGCGACTGTTCTTCTAAAATACTCAACGTCTCGTCCAGGTGTTTCAAGTGCTCTTCCCATGTTTTGCTGTAAACCAAGATGTCATCAAAGAAGACAAGTAGAAACTTACGTAGCTGTGCCCTGAAGGTGTGGTTCATGCACGACTGGAAAGTAGCTGGAGCGTCGGTAAGCCCGAAAGGCATGACCAAAAACTCATAGTGCCCAAAGTGATAGCGGAAGGCTGTTTTGGGGATGTCCTGGTCCCTTACCCTAATCTAATGGTACCCCGAGCGAAGATCAATCTTGGAGAATTATTGAGCTCCCCGAAGTTCATCCATGAGTTCGTCAATCTTGGGAATGGGATACATGTTCTTGATGGTCTTTTTGTTAAGTGCTCAATAATCAATGCACATACGCAGAGTGCCATCCTTCTTCTTAACCAGAACTACTGAAGATGCAAAGGGGCTAGAACTGGGTCGTATGTAACCAAGCTCCAGTAATTCCTTGATGGTTTTCTCAATCTCATATTTGTACCTCTTGGGATGCCTGTAAGGAGTGGTGATGACGGCTTGTGTCCCCTCCTCTAGCTCGATGATGTGCTCAAAGCCCCGGTCTGGTGGTCTGCCTGATGGAAGGTCCTGAAAAACCTTTTCGTGTTTCTGTAGCAAGGCTTGAATGTCATTGGGGTGTTTTGAGCTGGTCTCTAGGGGTTTCTTGAAGGTGACAAAACATTCTGCAGCCCATTCTATATCATCATGTCAAAGCACTGCCTCCATTCTCTGTGATGATACCGGTTTTGGGGGATAAGTGTTCATGCCCCTCAAAACTACCCGTTTGCCATCTGGCCCCTGAAACTCCATCTCCATTGCCCTGTAATCTGTAGTGTATTTTCCTATAGAGTAAAGCCACTGAACACCCTGTTGGAGCAGGATCCTGCAGCTACAGAAGAAGCTGCTAATTTTGGCGGAAAGAGAGAAGTTTTGGCGGAAAAAGGACAGGGCAGAGCTACGATGGCGTAGCATGTTTCCAGCTGGAGAGCAGAGCCGGAAACCATGACTTTTGGGATAGAAAAGTCAAGAAGGCAACGGTACCTGAGCGGTCGAGAGAAGAAAGCTCAACCACTGCATTGAAGGCAGCGGCGGAAGACAAGAGGGCTCAGCGACCCTCATAAAGAAGAAGGAGCAATGAGGCTCAAGCATTTAAGGTGAAGGACAAAAAGAGAAGCGGTGCATAGTACCCATGGTCAGTGCCGGGAAGCATGGAAGACTGCATAGAGCTGCAGTGTGACGGGAAGCGGCTACCTCAAGGACAGAGAGGACCGACTGTCACTAATTAGGGTATGGGTTTACTGTTGGGATAGGCCCACAGTGTTGTAATGGCACGACCTTTGGGCTGCCTATAAAAGCTTGAATTTTTGTATTGTAAAGGGTTAGCTAATCAGTCAGTTAGATTGTTGGTCAGTTGATAGTTTGTAGATTCAGGAATCAGTCAGACAGACTGCGTTGTAAAGATCCAGAAACCTAGTGTCTGTGAGTCATTTGAGTCTGTATGTAACCATTCACAGAGAAAACAGAGAGGGAAGTATATATTGAAGGAAAGGCAACATAGAGATAGAACAGGGGTCTAGAAGAGACCTCGCGCTGCATATGTAGTGCATCAAACTGTGCTAACTTCCCTCGAGATATATAATAGAAGCACCGTTTGGTGGACGTAGCTCCCATCCCGGGGGTGAACCACGTTAAATCTGCATGTTATGTGTTGAATGAATGTGACTGTATTTGCTTAAATGTTACTGGTTATTATGCATGTAATGTTAGTTGCTGTAGATGAATGTATGTACTGTTCCGCTCATGATAATGCAAGAGGATAAAGATAACTTTAAGCATCTTAGTAGGATGTTTAAAGACTCCTTTACGTCTGTCTCTAATAACCAGTTACTCACAATATACTTCTGAGAAGTAGAGTTTCGCACATCGGCACAGTCAACGTTAAGAGCGCAAATTCGTAGTGGTAAGATATCGCAGAGAGGCGGTATCGCATCGGCAGAGGAGCTGCGGTGCGTAAGACTGCGAGCTGAGGGCTTAGCGTTGAGGAGAGGAAGGGTGTACCGCGGTGCGCAGAGATGCGGTAAGGTTGGGGATATTGTGGGTAAGTGGAATTTGTGCGACGCGAGAGGAAATCATACGACTTGCGCGGGGTTAAGCATCACACAGGTAAAAGTGCTGCGAGTAGATGGGGAAGTGCGATGCGCAGAGCTAGTTGATCTAGTGGCGCGCAGGAGTAGGAGAAAAGAAGTAGGATGCGCAGAACCTAGTCCAAGACACTTGAGTCTTGGCCAACCCATTAGATTCACTTCGGGTGAGACTTCAGATCGCTTCGCGGTCTGTCGCCGAAAGGGCCAGTGAGTTTGGGGTGTTGTTGATTAATTATAGTAAACCCGGGTCTGCCCATGCGATCAACACACCCAATACCACATGAGTATTAGCTACATCCACTACATATAAAGAGTCTGTCATCTGATAGTTACCCAAGGCAACATTCAGTTTTGGGATCCAGTAGTTGCACTCCATGCTGGAGTTCCCGGCTACTGCTACAGTGAATCCCTCAAACTTCTTGGTCTGAATACCTCGTTTGGCTACCCAAGCGGAGTCAATGAAATTGTGGGTGGCTCCCCCATCAATCAGAACTCCTACTCTGTGACCCTGCACTACTCCCCTGACCCTGAGAGTATGGAATCTCAGTACTCTAGACAGTGTAGCAATGACTCCCTCTGGTGTATCACCCTGGTGTGATTCCTCTTCAGTGAAGCACAACTTTTTCCTTCTCAAATCTTTCCTGGTGTCCTCATCTAACCAGGTTTTCTTGGGCACATCCTGCTGGAAAGGTTTCCTGTCCTTGTCCCTAACAAGAAAATTGGTTTTCATTGGGAATTTGTTTTTGGGAACTGAATCCTGAAGATCCCTTTCCCTGCTAATAACATCCTACAGAGTGAGGGGTTTTTAGGCTTTCACCCATCCCCATAGTGGTTCTATGAGGGCCTCAGTGAATAACATAGTCAGTCTGCTCTCTGACACATCTGTTACCATAACGGCTAGCCTCTGGAACTCTGAAATGAATGATTCTGCGCTACCAGTCTGCTTGAGTTGAGCCAACTCCCTGAAATGGATCTCTGGATCTTTCCTGTCGAACCTCTCCATGAGTCTCTGAGTGAACTCACCGTAAGAATGTATGGTGTTGTGACCCAATGTCACCAGTCCGTGGTACCACCATTCGTGAGCCTCTCCGTCCAAGTGAAGTGTAGCCAACTTAATGGCATCTGTCTCTGTCATGGGGTTGAGCTGGAAATAGGTATCCAACTTTTGGACCCATGTTCTCGTTGATCCTCCGCGAGTCCCATCAAATTTTGGGATGGTCAACCTACCCAAGGTTTTTTGTAGCTCATAGTTGTGATTGAAACCCTTGTTGAAATTCCTGGGCCTATTCCTGCTCTTCATGTTGCAGAAGTCGGAGAAAGACATAGCAGCATGAAACTCATCCCCTAAGTCTGTGTACTCTTGCAAATAAGCCCCATAAGGCTCGCTAGGCTCTACTTACATGATCGGCCCCCCTACTGTATCTGCCAAGAAGTGAGGCATGGTAGGCCTGATAGTAGGTCTGCTGTATATGTGGGGAGTGTTCTGGATGTTGGTGTACGCCATCTTTCCACTGCCGCTGGAAGATCCCCGCTCTACCGGTGAAGGGGGTGTACTGTTGATACCTGGTTCTGGTTTTGCTGACAGTCTACTGATTGCATTGAGGACTTCCTTTTTTCCTTTCGCTAAGTCTTGCAATGCAGAGACCAAGTTGCGAAAGTCCATCTGATCCTCCTCATCTCCCGTTCCTTTTCCCCTATCCGCATGAATACTTGTCTGTTCCATGTCGGAATTGGCATCCTCAAGCTGGATATCTTCAAAGTCTCCTGTGTACCTACTCTTCCTCCTCCTATAGGTTACAAAAGGATCCCCTTCTGTATTCATCTACTTTTCATCTCTTAAGCCCACAGCTGGCCAAGAAAATAGCTCTGATACCACTGAAATATCCCAAATCCCGATATTTTCTATTTCTAAACAATTATGCGGATACAACTGGGCTTACAAACTGCCAGGAAAAAATCCCTATTTTAGAGGAAAAATTAGGGTTAGGGTTTGTGAGATAGGATACACACTTACCACTGATAATTGGCTGAATTGCTGTAGATAAAGTCTGCAAGTACTGAGATCTAGATCGGAGAGGAACTGATCTCTCCCGTCTCCGGTGAATGCTCCAGCAATAAGACACCCAAGTAGAGAAAAAGGTGACGCCCTCAAGGAAGGAGGGGCCCGATGGATCTGCCAATTTGCAGGGATGATAGCCTTGCTGTGCCGGAGATATTGGCTGGAAAATACTGCAGTTCTGAACCCTCTAAGTATGATAGCATCTTGGTTCTCTGAGGCAGCTGCTCATGCCCCTGGTGGTCTGGAAATGCTGATAACTCCTTCGGACGAGCTCAGATGGAGCTGATAGTCACTGGGTACCGGAGTATGAAGCTGCTGGTGAGAATGATGCCTGAGTTTCAGAAGGAAACTGAGATCTGAAGGCCCAATAGCTTATTAGGGCTTTCTGGTTGAAAACCCCCTCTTACGGCTGCACCGTGCCTCTGCAACAATCTATACCCTGTGCTATATAACTGATGAATGAAATGAAGAACAAGTGGTGAACCAGTATGGCTTACCCGGAATAAGACTAGGACAGATGTTTCACTGCCGAAATCCTGTTAGCTGAAGACTTCGTCTCCAACCCCAACTGCTGTGCTGCACGCTGTGCTGCTATCCCAGTGTTCCCAAAATAATCAATAATCATAAGTGAGGTCTCCTCTTGCTCTACCTTCTATTTATAAAGTTCAACTGCGCAAAACCTAATCTTTGACCTAATTAGGTCACTTTATCTTCTAATTTGCCGTTGACTTGCATGCAAAGAGCATGGTCATGTATGGAGCATGGAAAAGAGCATGGTCATGCATGAAGGTGGCCTTTGGCCCAGGTGGCCCTTCTTGACCAAGCGAGGATGCCGTAGATCTTCTATGGATGGCATCAGTCCTGATCTGATTCCCTAGTTATCAGTAACCGCTCGAACCCACAGGAATCACATAGGTTAGCGGTATGGGCCTCAGGGCCTAAAAGGAAGAGGACATTACATCAATTCATGTAATTAGTCATGGGATGCTCCTTCAGGTTTTGTAGTGGCATATAATCAGTCCTAGGAGATAATCCAGGTTTTGCAAGAGGCATATAATAAGTCTTGGGATGTACCTACTTGATGGCTTACTCGTAAAGATGATGTAGATGATTACCTGGTAGAGTAATAGGCCTACATCCAACATAAAAAAGGGATGGCACTATAGATGAAGACCTGGTAGAGGACTAGGCCTACATCCAACATGAAAAATGGCTGGCACAGTAGAAACTTATGATGATAGATAGTATGGGATGATGATCAAATTATAAGAAGATGATGGCAGCAACTATGATGAAGACTCTATGACTCCATGATGATGATGATGCAATGAAGACCTGACCAAATGTGTTGATGACTGTGTAGAGAGAGAACACCTTCCTAGTTAAGAGAGAGTGTTGATGTATTTGTAACTTTGAAAGATAATCTAATGTATATTATCATTGTATGTTGTTGTACCCCCATTGGGGATGTGTGTTACCCCTTTACGGGATGTCTAAATTGTGTCTAGACCTTGAGGTACAACCTCCATTGTAAGTTGGGGAAATAACATCATGCAATATGTAATTGTGGTCTCTCTAGGAGAAGTGGGCCCCATGTGAGATGACAGGTAGGCTCGAGTCTTATATTTGGTCAGTGACTTGAAAGGGTATAAATAGGGAGGCACACTCCCTCATTTATACACACCTCACACACTCTCTAAGGCGTTGAAGATAGAGAAACAGTCATAGGAGGAGATAAAGATAGCTGCTGAACATTTCTTATTATTGCTTTTGATCATCTTACTATTCTGAAGAAGTTTGCGGGGTTTTCTCCTTTATGGTTTCCCTGATGAAAATATTTGTGTCTTGTGCATCTTTTACATCTTATGCATTTTGTTTTACTTGTTATTCTTTCAGATAAAGATCCTAGATAATCTAATCAGATCTTAATAAAATATAATAGATCATACTTCTTGCACTCTACAACCTCAAAAATTATGATCCAAATGGTTAGGAACTCCATAAAAATACCATGCTTTGAAAATAGACTTTCCAATAGCTATGTACATAGTAGTATGGAAATTGGATTCTCCCAACTCATTTAAATTCTTTGGGATTGACCAATCAAGAGTGGTCAAGATCCTCTTCATGTGAACTTTGACATCATCTTTCCCAATCATATGGACAAGATACATGATATCCATTGTTCCAAACTCACATTTGGACATCTTATCATACAAAGGTTGATCTTCTAGAAATGGTAGTGCAATATCCCAATGGTGCAAATACACTTCCCAATTCTTGTTGCAAATCAACATGTCATCAAACAAAATTAATACATACTCACAAATATGCTTACCAAACACCTTGTACATGCAAGACTAGAGTGTAAATGGTGTATTATCCAATTTAATGGCTATAAATAAAGATCCATAATGGACATAATGACAAAATGTATTGGCCTCTTCTAGAACTTCTCCTTTGAAGCAAGGATGGTGATGTCCAATGTGGAGATCAAACTTGGGGAAGTGCTTGGTTAGTTACAAATATTGGGTATCCCACATAACCTCCTTCCCTTGGGATGTTCTTGGAGCCAAATAGATAACTTCATTCATGTTCTCATGCTTCTCATCTTGGATCCAATCATTCAATGTCTCACATGCAAATTAATTTTTAGAAGACTCCACCACTAATTGAACTTTCCAAGATAATGGATCTTCTATTAAAGGGATAAATTGACATGCTACTACCTTCCTTTTCTCTTCCTTATATACAACAAGAAAATTAAGGCCTTGCATCATACTTACCCATTGCTCCATATGAATAGGTTGTTGGAAATCAAAACTAACTTTCCCTCAAGGATAGACTGCAATTGGGAAAATCCATGCATCACTTGGACCAAGCTATCCTTATGTTTCATCCTTATTTCATTTCTCACATATTAGTGAGTATTAGGAGCATGTTGATGGTATTCTACAATTCATGAGGTATTTCCCTCCTTGGTCTCCCCGCATCCTAGCCTGAAGGAATTGTATTCTTTGGAATGATTCCTATAGCTAATATTTGGTCCTGAATTTGGCCTTCTAGTGGTGTTTCAAAATGAAAATCACCCAAGAAAGTTTGGGGTCTCCATCTCGTTTCTCTAGTTCCTCCATGTATTTTGGTTTCATGGTTTGGGTTTGGGAATGATTTTCTTCACCCATGTTTCAAGAATCAACTGTCACTACAATGTGGAGGGTCCTCAAGTCATATCATGTAGTCAATTACTCTAGTAAGTTATATAGATCTAGAATCATTCTAGTTGAATGGTATTATGTTCTGAATTTGCAGTCTAGATTTAATTTAGTTTTGGTTGTCTCGACAGATATTTTTGGATTATATTTAGGTTGTCTCTTTATATCCCTATTTCATGCTCAATGTGTTGGGGATGTAGTCTTTCCACTGGGGCCACACAAGCAACATTGAAGTTTGAAGGATTTGTAGCTAGATATCGGTGGTTCAGAATGGGACACTCAAGATGTTGGGTTCACGTGAATCTCCACAGAGCTATCAAATGATGTGAAACTTGAAATAGTGATGAATGTTAGGACTCTACATAAAATGTGTTGAGAAAATGGGAGGCATGGAGAAAGAGTTGGGAGATGAATAATGCCAACGAAATTAAGGTAAGTAGAAAACAACATATAGTAATGAAAGCATAGATAGAGAGGCAAAAGATAAAAATTCTTATGTTGGCAGTTAATTCTGAGAGTCAAAAAGAAAAGGGGAGGCTGAGGCAACAAAAGTGAAAGAACTTTCGGAAAGGGTCCTCCAATTTGAGTTGGAACAAAGGCTTAGTTTGGAAAATGATATCGTGAATGAAATTTATAGCATGGTGGCAATGAAAGAGGATACTATAAAGAAATCCACATAAGCAAAGAAGCAAAAATATCATTCCAATTTGGGCTAACAATAAGACTTGGAATATTGAGCACCATTGGTCAAGTTTAAATTGCAATCTTTTCCTAATGTTTTTTAAAATTTTGTTCTTGTTGAACCTTTTGAACCTTCTGTTCAAGTGTATACCTACCGTAATTTTATTCTAGAAGAAGAGAAGTAGTTCAATCATCTCTTTTTTATCTTAAGATTTGTATAGTTTAAAGGAAACCCTTTTGTTATTTAATACAATAACCCTGGTTATATATAATAATAAAAAAACTATTATCTACAATTATCATTTAAATAGTGGACAATTGCATTATATTATTCGCTAAGAAAAATAGCATACCAATCTTTAAAAAAGTGTCATAATGATAGACAAACTTTATAAATAAAATTATATATTTGATAAGTTAAAACTAATTGTAAAAGCCTACGTGAAAAGTAAATGGTTTCCTTACAATTACCGATATAACTTCATGCATAGAGACTATCATATATTTACAGGGATAACTTCATGCATAGAGACTATCATATATTTACAGGGATAACTTCATGAGAGACTCTCATGAATTTACAAGTATCCCCTCAATGTAAGAGGTGGACTTTAATAACATATTTGAAGTTGATAAAATGGAATGTTGTATTATTGTTGAGATAGATAATGGTTAACACATGGGATCGTCAATTCAATTAGGCTGGCCCAAGGGAAGGACGAGGACGAGGATAGATGTAATATATGGAAGAAGAAAGAAGTTGAAATGATTTTTAATAAATGTTAAGGTGTATACAAGTGAGAAGGTAATCGAGGTTTGGCCATGGCAAGGAGAGGATGCGCTCTTGGCATGGTCATGCCATAGACTTCAGTTGTTGTATCGATGTCGTGGAGAGTGGTGGGCGGAGGAGGATACCAGTGAAAGGAATGGAAGAGGCGAGCCAATGCAAGCAGAACCAAGCATGTTCCCAATGGAGCACCGGGGCATTTACGCTTGCCGGCACTGAAAGGAAGGATTTTGAAGTCGGGGCCATGGCTTATTTCTACCCGGCAATTCTCTTCTACGGAGCTGCCTGCCTGCTGCTGCATGTGCCGTTCTGGGTAGAATTCATCCACCCTTTCTGGCCATAGTTTGGAGTTGCGCCCCAGAGCATACGTATTTATGAATATTCTGCATCGCTCGGGAATGTCGTAGCCTGCCAGCTTTGTGGCCTTCACGGATTCGTGTGGTATGAGGAAGGGTCCTGCCGGGTGCATTCTGAACGTTTCTCTAACAATGCAGCGAAGGTAGTGGAGTTGGTTCAGGTCCCATTCTTCCACCATTCTCTCTCTCCCCACCACCCTGTCCAGTTCTGCCTGAACTTTTCGTTGGATGCGAGGGTTCTTTATCACTTGCGCCATTGCCCATTCATTCGTCACAGAGGACGTGTCAGTTGCGGCGGCAATCATGTCCTGCTCAGTCACAGTCACAGTCTTTAGGCGGAACAATATTTGGCATAGCCTAGAGAATAATAATAATAATAATATTTATTATTTATGTACATACTACATACTACCTACCTAAATGAGCGCCGCGCCTTGATCTCTATACCTAAATAAGCGCCGCCCCTTGATCTCTATGTACTACAATATACTACCTACCTGAATGAGCGCCTTGATCTCTATGTCGTCGAGATGGTCCTTCCCGTCTCCTCCGGGCAACGAGAGCAACACGTGAACAAAATCTTGTTGATCATGGGCATGGTGATGTCGTTGTGATCGGTGCTCTTCAAGTATCTTGGTATGAAACGCGTCCATTCTCTTCTCCACGTCCCGCATTCGATTCTCGCAAGAAGAGGGATCGATCCACCGCCAGAAGGGCAGATAATCGCCCAAATAGATAGTCCCCAACAAGGAGAAGAGCTCATGTGTGATGTCCATGAACTGAGCTGCGTCTCCTGGACCAGAAGAGCCCGCTCCGAAATAACGCTTGCCCAGAATCATCCTGGTGACGTTGTTCATGGAGAAGGCCCCCAAGAGGTCCCGTAGATTAATGACTTTTCCCTGAGCGTGAGCGTCACTGACAGAGCGCACCATGAAGTTTGCCTCCTCTCTCCTGTGTTGCACAAACGAATCCAATCGCCTGGTGGTGAGCAAATGCTCCATGCATATCCTTCTCATGTGTTTCCACTGCGACCCCAGCGGTGCGAACGCTACGTCTCGACTGCCGTAGGCCAGGTAAGTCGCCGCCATCGTCTTCGGCCTGGAACCGAACACCTCATCCTGCTTTTGTAAAATTTCTCGTATAATCTCTGGATCGTCAGTAGTGATGGCGTCCACGTTCCCCAGCCGAAGATACACCAGAGGACCGTATTTCTTGCATAGCGCAGCTAAGTCTCTGTGGGGAAGTGGCCCCAGTTGCAGAAGGTTGCCTACGATGGGCCATGCTCGAGGCCCCGGTGGCAGTTTCCTTTTCCTACTTTTCATTAGCAATGCTGCACAAAATTGTTTTCCCCATATCAACAATACGATGATGGCCATGACGACTACACTACTTATCACCAGCTCGTCGGAATCTATCATTATCATTGCCTAATGAATACAATGAATGGACTGTAACTAATGTAATGTGATAGATATGATATGAGACAAACACCCTTTAAAAACCGTTCGCGTTCGTCAGATCACACTATTTCCATGGGGACAGAGTTGTTAACTTATGTGGAGGCGATGGGTGCGTGATCCTAATTTAAATGACGCTTCAACCAGGGCAGGGCAGGGCAGTGCTGTGCTTCGCTAGTTTATGTATGCTATGGGCTCATGATACACGTCAATGGCGTGAGGTTCTTGCTTCCCTGTTCTAAGGGAAAGGAGGATGCCATGACAAGAAGCTTTTATTATTTACTAATGAAAATTCACCATGCTAAGTTTGTTTTATATTTAAATAATTTAGAATTAGATACAAAGCTTATATATATGAATGAGAAAGTGAATATTGTTTCCACACACCAAATCGATATCAAATGTAAAACCGATATCTATTGCTTTGTTAACATTAAACTATGTTACACATAAATCTATCAAGTATCAAGTTTGCTTGAGATAGATATATTATCTCAACATTAAACTATGTTACATATAAATTTATCAAGTTTGCTGGATCTAGATCTATTATCTTAGTAGAGTGTACGATAATACACTACAACTACAACAACAAAAATTATTTTTAACAAATTTTCTTTTCATGTAAAACCATTCATCTAAAGATAAATTTACCTCATCATGACCCATAACAACTACAACCATTTTGTATGATAACATATTAATTTAGAAGATGTAACTAGAAGTTAATAATTCCAACACTTCCCATAAACATTGTCTCAATCACTGTCTAGGAAAGTCTTCATCAACAACTAGTACTTTGCAAGAAATGCTCCCATAAAAAACTAAAATTTCTCCTTATCAACAAAGTTTTCATTTTTATTCCATTAAGGACTTGCTTCTTGTAGACATCATCAATTTGTAGAAATCCATATAAAGGAAGACCATCCATTAGAATACATAGGTACCTAACCATTATACTTGTTTTTTTAGTAGAGTATCCTTCAGGTACATGATTCAACCAAGTTTTTGATGAAATCCCTTATATGTGAAATCAATTCCATCAACATTTTCAAGAGATAATCAATGCAATGGATGCACCCACTCTCTACCAACGCTTGTCCCTTGATTCTTACCTCTTCCCAACACATGGCCCACTCTTCCAAATGTTAATAACCTCTATAAGAGTAAAGAATATATCCTTTCGTGGAAATATAATAGGTGCCCACTTCAAGGAATCAATTCAATTATGCCATGTGTATGTGAATCAATTACCCTCATACTCAGGAAAGTTCAAATGGCTAGTTCAACTTTAGTTCCATAGCATGATGTTGCTGGAAATTCTCATCTCCTATTGACAAGAGTTGTTTCCCTAGATCTGAATGGTTCAGGTCTAGAACAAATGAGTGATAACAAGGATAAGCACTTTTCCTAGAACTGATAGATATCTGGAGTGAGTCTTTTATCTATCCTGTAGTATGATGTATAACCCTTCTATGGTGTTAGATCTCCATATATGTACGGGAAATACACACATCAAATAACAAACAAGATTAAAAGTACCAGAAAATGATCCACAACTCTATATCAGTGACTAAGGAATCTGATAACAAAATGAGCAATCATAACACAATACATTTTATGGGAAAGGAACCATCTTTGCATTAACCATAAAAGAAGAGAGATTACAACCATTGTTGCCTTACTGTTGTGATGCCTCCTCACATGCCATGTCTTGTCCTCAAAGCTCCAGCTTGTCTTCTATATGCTCACCCTAGATTTGGCTAGAACTTAGGTGCAACAACATAACTTTCCTCCTCCTTCCCATGGAGGATGAGCCAGGTTTTATAGGAATGGGAGGATAGGGATGGTTGAGGAAATGGTGGATGAGGTGGAAGAGAGATCCTAACAAGGGGGATCTCGAGTCTAGGTGGTCTAGAAGAGTAGGGATGACAGTACCACGAAGTATTCCTTTGAGAATATTTATGAATATTCTCTTTTTCCTTTTGAAACTCGAGCATCGCTTTTTCACTATGGAGATAGAGCGTTACCAGGGTGGAACCGCTTATTGATCAAAGGGTAAAGGCGGTGGCATCGAACATTTTCAAGAGACAAGAGGCGTTACTGAAGAGGGTGACAATTATTGCATAAAAGGAAAAAGAGGTGGTGGACTCAGATATAAAATTATGAGTCCTGGCCAGTGTCCAACTTCATTACTTGAGGAATTTGAGGCAATTTCTGGTGTTTGGGTTCTCAGTACATGATGGTGACGAGAATTATGTGAAACAAAATGCCCCCCAAAACATGAGGCTAGAGGGATATGATATGAGAGAGCTTTGTAAGAGCAAGTTATCACTTTGAGGCAAGAAATCGCTTGGTTGGAGATCATCATCAACCTAGCTCCTGCAATATATCAACACTTTTGACTCATATCCAAATGACTCATCATCATGGTTGTAGACCAATACAAGGCAGATCCATGAGAGAGATTAATAACCATGGCTACTAGGATACATCGTAGATCCATGTGAAAGAGACTCAAACTTGGACATAGATACCATACATACAATATAGATCTATGTCAAATGGACACAAATTTGAGCATAGCCACGACCATACAAATGTGGATCCATGTTAGGACTCATACAAAATACTCCATCGCAACCTGGGGAAAGCAATGAACGCTTAACAGATACCCAAGATCTTAATCTCCTCTTCCATAAAGTATGATTCTATCCATGTGATTACAATGTATTTACATTGAACACAGTAGAAACCACTTGATTACCGGTTAATGAAGAGAACCGTTAACAAGTGCGAGGGAGATCACCATTGATGTCAACAGTCAATGATTCCCAAGGTACCCTAGTACAATCCTCTAAGTGTGAATAGATGATTTGATGTTGAACACTCAGTTGAATCTTTCGATCAAAGGTCAATGATGTGAACTTATGTTGAAAGCGAGAGAATCTATCATTGATGTATGCAGATCTCAAGGTACTAATGTTTCTAAGACATATTCCTAGATGATGAGCTAAAGTCGATAGGAATAGTCTCGTCGAAGGAGGGTCATGATGATTCCCGCATCGACAGCATGAAACTCAGAACAAAGTTCTGGAATTTTGAATATGATGTAACCATAGGACTGACTCAAAGGTACTGACATAAAGGTTGTTTTGACAACAGAGGTAAACTATCAAAATGAGTTTCTTTTGAACATTGGGTGGCACGACCGAAGACTTGGAAGCATTGACTTGACCAAGAGGATACCAAGACATAATGCAACGGTGAATGATGCAATCTTTGAAAAACTCAAAGGAGTGACATGAGTAATGAAAATAGATAGACTTGGAAGCAAGCTGAATATCCAATTGCTGAATGAAATGAAGACAAGTGCCATGTTCAAAGGTGACAAATAACTGTCATTATTGCAAATGAGATAGTTCCCTTCCCTTAATTTCCCCATCATGATTGATGAGTGCCTCTTTTTCATTTTTATGAGTTCAAAGAGGGTAACAAAAACTTGTTGTAGCTTATCCTAAGATAAGGCCATTCTCATATGTTTCGTGAACCTGATAAAGGAGGGGTTTGTTCCCAAAAGAGGGTCTCTCAGTGTTTTATTTAATGAGTCCATTGAAAGTTAACTCGGTATCGTTCATGTTTAGAGAGTCTAAACGAAAACGAAAGAAGACTCCAAAGGGTCATTTTTTATATGATTTAGTCCCTAGGGCCTGAAAAGGTATAAAATAATGTCCGAGAGAACTCTTCCAGTCATGATTGGTTAGATTATTCATTTTTCGTAACTAGTTCATCCGAATTGAAAAAGGGGTAAACTATTGTTGAGAAGATGACTCTTCAAGTACTTTTACGAGCGTGAAGAAGACAAGTTCACTCGACGATATTTTCACATTTAAGGAGTCCGAAAAGAGCTTAAAGAAGACTCCATTAGCGTTTATTTTCCTCATGAAGAGATTTAATGAGCTTGAAAAGAAGGGAAAGTTGACTCGAAACTTTGGTACTAGGTTTAAAGAGCGTGACCAAAATGTCAAAATTAGCGCTCGATGCCTTTTTTTGTTTTATGGAAGTATGAAAAAGTAAAAGGAAAACTCACTCAACCAAAAACTTTTAACTTTCATCCCTGCAAACACTTTTAGAAAGGCTATTAGATCTCCAAAATATTAAAAAAAATAGTTTTTAATGACTATGTAAAAGGGCATTTTAAATAAAATAATTAAAATGAGTATAATAATGCAATAAAACCTAAAAAAAATTATACAAAAACCAATGAAATAGTAAAAAACATACCATTTCACTATTTACCAAGTTGGAGAGTTATTTGGAGTTATTTGTGTGCATACTTCAGGCCGGGATTTCGGAGCCATCCACCATTTGTTTCTCGATTCGTTTGTTCTAGGTAAGAGATAAACCTATCCCTAACACTTTCATGGTTGCATTTTTCCCTTTCCATGCACATTTTTGAGGTTTTGAGATTTTTACCCTAGGGTAAAAATCGCTACCAGGGTAACGCTCTTTCCCTTTACGGGAAAGGCCGTTCCCGAGCAAAATTGTGGCTTTCATGCCTAAACAGGTGATGCCACTGCCTTGTCTCAAGGAGACAAGAGAGATGCCGTAGAGTGCTCTCAAAATATGGACAACCCAGCCAAAAGAATGTATTTAAATAATTTTTGATGGTTGATAATGCATTCTAATACTTGTTGCACCTAAAATATCCACTCTTTCCTGATTACTCTTCATAGAAAATGGTTAGAGACTTTTATGGTGACTTTTTCCATCTTTGAGAAGATCGGCACACCTCTTTTGACAGAGTGTCAACTCTTGTTGTTACCTGACATCAGGCACCGTCAACGCTTTTCCTTGTTGTGCATAAAGTGTCGACACCTTTCCCCTATGAGCAAAAAGCGTCGACGGACTTAAAAAACTGAAAAAATAATATTATGAAATCTTCCATACGAAATCCTTTGTGGAGTTGGTTCCTACTAGCTAGGGAGAGGTGGCATTCGCTCTCCTCACCCATAGGGATCATCACCTATCCATTTCCTTGAGAAACGCATCCCATGTGGACCTATTTTGGCCTATAAATGAATCCTTCATGGAGGGAGTGAGGGGAGACCAAAGAAATCTACATTATGTTGTTGGACTGAAGTCTGGTATAGAGGAAAGTTTGATTGAGTTTGTGTGTGGAGATATTGTTGTGAGTGAGAAATGTTGTAAATCCATTGTGGAAGGCAAAGCTAGAGACATCAAGGCTTTGGTTGTAGCTTTACCTTCTTATTTATTAATACAAAAGTGTTCCCCTTTCCCATACTTGATTTTTGTCAATGTCAATCAATTATTGTTAGACTCCTTGATCACTAGCATAGATTGTTAATTTACCATGTTTCTCTCATATTGTTGTTTTGTCTTTTAATCTTTCTTTACAGGTATTGAATATTGCAAGGAGAATAGTGGAACAAGGCCTAAAACATTCAGATATGAGGTATGAGAGTGATTTTCATTTTAATAAATTAACTCTCTAGGGAAATGATATGTTGTTGTGGTGTTTTGTTCTATGCTTCTATCATACATGGTAGAGGAACAAACAATGTCTGCACCGGTTCCAGAATTCCTTCAAACAAAATTGGCGACTCCACTGGGAATAACTTGATCCAGTCAGATCTAGGGCAGATCCACTCAGACCTGGAGCAGATCCAGTTAGATCTATAACTTTTGGTAAATTTATCACTTGTAGAATTTGCATTTTCTTCCTTAACTCATTTCATTGGATAAGGTGAGTGATCCATCTTGTTACTCTGTCAATTGCCTCTTTTGAAGTTTCTTTTACTTTTTAAACAGTCCAGCTCATTTAAGTTCTTGGTTCCTTGTGCGGATATTTATTTTTTTACACTTGTAGATCCATCAGCGCACTTAGCCCGATCTGACAAGGTGTCACCCTATCAAAGGCGCTTTCCACCTCTTGAAAGTCAGTGCCTTTGGTTCCTTTAATCAATTTACACAGAGTGCTATCGGCGCCTTGTTGCAATGGATATAAAGCATCGACCCCCTACCAATGCTCTGGTGCAGCCTTCTCCTGTGTGCCGAGGTAGGTCCCATACTTCCTGTAAATTTTATTTTTTGTTTTTTCTTCTTCTCTGATTTTGTTGTTGAATCTGCTTAGTGTCTGATTGATTAGTGTTTGATTGCTAAGTCTGATGTTTTGACACTATGATTCTCATCTATTTAGTTCAGATTCAAAACTTTCTCTATTAGTAAAGGAGTTATAGCGAAAAGGAATTGTGTGAAATTATAGTTTTGGATTTCTGATTTGTGTGGTCCATTCACTAAAAATCTTATTGTGAAAAAGAATATATGTAGCCTATGTTAAATCAGTAAACTTTAGCTGCTTTAGGTCCTTTATGTTTCATAATTACATTTAAAAAATACAAAAAGAAGTTAACTATATTGTCTTGTTTATGCTTAGGAAAATTTTATTCTTGGCTTGCATGAGTGCTTAGGCAAGTAGATATTTTTGGGTGTGATTGAGAATATTTAATTTTGATAAACATTAGAGGCTCTCCTTCCTTTTCTTTTATTCATAGAATTAGAATTCTTATTGGTGAAAAATCTTTTGTGTTTGAAGAATTTCTTGTTAGCTCTTGAAAATGAGTTGTTGAAAGTAGCATGGAATTGGTGTTTTTGAAAGAACAAAGAATGGTCTCTTCCCTACTCTAGTTAGTTCTAATCGAAGAAAAAGAGCCGCATCACATATAGATTTAAAATTGCATCTCGATATACACATTCCACAAACATTCACTAACCATAAAGATAAATAAACGGTAGCTTTAGGCTAAAATTTTATAGTAATTTTAGTGATAGGATAGAGACGTGTTATGGTGTCTTAAAACATAGGAGCTTTCATTTCATGCATGCAATGCATCCTGGGGACTGTTTGTTTCTTCCACATACCGTCGGTATATAGAACGACCTTTCATGTACCCTTGATGTATATAGAAAGGTACTTCATGTACTCGATTGTATATTGGAAGGCCCCTTTCAAATGGTTGTGCATTAGACAACACTAATATGGATTTGATCTCCCACGTACCTTGCGTATATTGGGAGACCCCTCTAGGGTACCTTGACCAAATGAGAAAATCCTTTTTGTTGTCTTGTTGGAGAAATACACTGAGAACAACACTCAAGGAGCTACTACGCACGTGCCGTCCAAGTAGTCAGGTGTTCAGGAAAGGGTATTGTCCCAATCCTCCTTGTTGTGTTTCACTATTGGACCCTGCAATATATCGCGAGTCATGACAACTTGAAAATACTAGTGAGAGACCAGCTATCATCAGCCCATCCTGTCATTTAAGTTTGCTTGTGGCCTTAGCTTGCGTAGGTTTGTTTATGTGTGTTTTCTTCTTCTTTTTTCAGAAGTCTAGAGTAGAAAATCTCAGCCATCACCCTGGATGACCAATTTGTGAGACGTTTTTGTAGGTTGCAAGGTTTACTACCTGACTCTCCTTTTTCCGTGGAAGGAAACGGAGGTGAAATCATGGAACAACCAGCTTCTACTGATGCTCGTATAGAAAATACTCCAATTCCTGAAGCTAGGGAATATTTCTCTACTTATGATAATCCTTTGGTCCAACAGCGTCCTACAAATGATACAACCTTTCATTTTCCAACGGACGTTGGACCTGGTTCGTTTGATTGGGTGTTTATTCCCTCATCTGATAACACTGTAAGGATAGAATTTGGCCTAAATGTTCCTTTTTGGAAAACCTCCCTAGGCTAGTCCATTTCTGAATATGGAACAACTACAACTGAATTGGAGTCATCCACACTTACCCCTCTGAGGCAAGTTATTAGAGATGCTCTGCCAAATGCATATTTTTTTCGGATATCTATTGAGAATTTGCATAATATGGGAACAAATTTAATAAAGCGAAGTTTTTTCACAGCTTTCCCACCTTAAAAATACAACTCCACCTGGATATCATGCCCTTTCGTCACCTTAAGTAGCTCTTGTCTCAGGGACACTGACCCAAAACTTGGTTACTCAATATCTAGGCCAAACCTCCACCTCTACCCCACCTAGTCAAAACTCTCTATCAATTTCAACTCCCACGATAATTTCTACAACTGGGGGGAATTCCCTAGCTCAAGTTTCTTCACCCACTCGAGGAATTGTTTCTAGTATGGGGAATAATTTACTAATGGGACCACCAGTAGTAAATACCCATCCTTTTAATACCACTATGGTTGTCTCCTCTACCATACAAGGAGGACCTTCATGGGTCCAACCTGCTGTCATTCCACTTTCCTAGGGATATACTTATCCTGGGACTCAACCACCTACAGTTCATCAAGCTTATCAACCAGCACAATTGGTGACAGTTTATTCTGGAATGCCTTACCCTGAGAATTCTTATCTTCCTTGGGGACAACCTAATTGGTATAATGTCCCATCCTATGGAGGATATTTTGTAAACACTGCTGGAGGCTTTGGACCACTACCCATAGGACCTCCTTCTGGAGGACCCCCTGGAGGACCTAGAGGATTTGGTGGACCATATGGAGGACCACCATCTAGAGTACCACCACCTGGAGGACCACCACATGGAGGACTTTCATATGGAGGACCATCACCTAGAGGACCTCCATATGGAGGACCACCACTTGGAGGACCACCACCTCAAGGACTACCACCACCACCACCTCCTTCCAAAGGACCACCACATGGAGGCCCACCCCCTAAATTTCCACCTCCCTCAGGTGTCCCACCACCCGGAGGACCTTCTGGTAACCAAAAACCTAACCAACCGGTATCTGGGGAATCATCTATGACCGTTTATCAATATTATTATGGTCCTACTAGTCCGCAGATTCCATACTAGTATTACCAATATCCTCAACCCAATCAACAATTACCATTTCTGGCTACATTAGATCTTCTATATTTGTCTAGATTGATAAACGATCCGATACACCATGACCCCTCATGGCTGGATATTCCGGTTAAGTTCCCTTCGGACATACCTAAATTCGACGGTAAACTTGGTGAGGATCCTAGAAACCATGTGATGACTTTTCATCTATGGTGCTCATCAAATTATTCAATGGATGGCTCGATCCATCTACGATTGTTTAAGAGAACCCTCACTAGAGTAGCTACGAAATGGTACATCGAGCTACCCCAACATTTCTTTTGGGACTTCAATGCTTTAGCAATGGCGTTTTAACTCATTTTTAGTTACCAATTCAGTAAGAGATAGGTACAGACCCGTTAAGCTCGCTTCACCAAACTACCTCCACCCATATCTTCGATCATATATATGAATGGAGAAGAAGAAGTATGTTAATTAAAGCTCCCATTCCTGATCAATTACTTACTGATTGGTTTATGAAATATTTACTTCCCCCTATTGCTAGAGATGTCTCCATGGGAGGTGTCATTATTGAGGAACAGGCTATTAGTCGTGCTCAGTACCTAGATTTGGTTTATTCCCAATCAGGCACTTTGTAAGATTTAATTCCTCATGATCCTCATCCCACATCTGATCCCTCAAGACCTGCAACTGAACCACTTGCTGATGTCATTTTTGGTTTAGTTCAAACTCAAATGGCGACAAAATATACCAAAAAGAAAAATCAAACTGCAGCACTAGTAATTCAACCAGCACCACCACCCAAAACTGCATTCGATCATGTTGCTCCCTTCGAAGTCAATGCAGTTCAATATTTTGAATATTCAGGAGGAAAGAAGAAGGGTAAAAATAAATCTAAGAAATCCGATACCCAATAGGAAGGTAATAGACCACAAAATCTTGATGCTGATTCCAAAAATAAGAGAAAGGAAATTACTCCTGCATAATTTGTGGAGGTGATCATTTCACCAAAGAGTGTCCTCATCGAGAGGAAATTAACAAATTTTTGAAAAGTTCACCCATCCTAGAATTTCTTACATATCCTTTCCCTAGCCAACAGAAAGTGATTGATCATCAATCCTTGCACGGGCCTACCTCATCCTCCATCGATGAGGTGAAAATAATGTCCAGTGAAATGATTCTTCTTAATACTCGATCTCATAGTTATGAACCTCCTCTAGAAAATAAAATTGATGATGTTCACCTTGAAAAACCTTCAGCTTCCACCCCTCCTCCAAGTAATGGTCTTCAGATAGAAAAACCTATGTCTGATGCAATTTTTCTCTCACCTAAGAGTACACTTCATAAGTCCGTTTTCAATCCTAACGCACATGCTTTCCAATACTATAATATAGTAGAATATCTAGCCTAGAAACCCTACGCTATGTCAGCTCTAGAGGTACTCCAAACATGTCCCACACAAAATAAGAATTTGATAAAAGCTCTTGGAGCTTTGGATCATGAGAATAGTAACATCATTTCTTTCAATTTGGATGAATTTAAAACTAGGCTCTCACATCACTTGGATTTCCAGTTGTCCACAAAAGCCATTGGAAATACCATCCATCGTACCTTATTGGATGAGGAAGCCTCTACCTCGGTCATGTCTTTGTCTTGTTGCAGAGACATTGGTTATTCTAAAATTAATCATTCACCTACCACACTAAAGGCCTTTGATGGTCATGGATTTCAACCATATGGATTACTGCCCGCTCTCTAGATTGAACTGGGGGGGAAATCAGTTTCCATTCATGTTCAAGTCATTGACACTCCTTTAGATTACAATATTATCCTAGGTCACAACTGGTTTTATGCTATGGAAGATGTTTCTTTATCTGTTTTTCGGATTGTCTAGTTCCCATTCCAAGGGAATATTGTTACAATAGATTAGTTAGAATTCATTTCACCAAATTCTGTTTCAAATAATGCAAACAACATCCCACTTCTGACAACCTCGCAATATCAAAATATTGGATTAGGTCTTATTAAAGACTCTTCACTCATGAGAGTCTTTTCATTATCAAATCCTCCTCCTCCTTCCCAGTATGCATCCATGAATATGATTTCTTCCTCTATCATTGATAAAGGAAAGTCCTGTTACCACATATATAGTAGCCAGGCTACCATATTCTATTTTTTAGATACAGTACATTTTTCAGCCAGATCTCTTACATATGAGATGCTGAGATGAGAAATTTTGATGGATCATTATTTTGTTAGTGGACTATTATACTCTCCCATATCAGGACTAAGTCCCAAGACACTCAGATTCGAGGACTGACGTAGCCATTTAGTCATTTGCAGAGCAGTTGATGATTCCCAGATTGGTTTTAGTGTTTTCTCATTGAACAGATGATGGTTCAGATGGATTGTTTACATGGTTATGAATCAACATTTATTATATTGTGTTATGGTTATTATTGCTCTTATACTCATTTTTGTGACATATACTAGCATTTAGTGTCATCATCTGGTGGTCATAAATATATGGAATTGGATGTATTTTGTATTATGTATTGATGTCCCTACTTAGAATTGGAAGTTCTTGATCTATACTCATTGGTTTTACCCTCCTTAGGGAGAATAGAGGTAGTAATTCCCACCATTGTTTTGGATTTCTAGTGTTGGCTTCATCTTTCACTATCTCCACCCATCCATTACCTTCCAGTTTTGTTTTAACCCAACTTACTACTTGACTTGTGGAATGGAGGACCTTTCCCAACTAGAACCTTTGTTGGAAAAACTTCCCTATTCATACTATGTCTCGACTCTGAGTTGGTGACAAAAATTGCCTTTGGTAAGTTGGAATGTATTCCTAAATCATTCTGGTACGGTTGTCCCAATGTTTGGCATTGTGCAAAACTCCCCCTGGTCACTTGAGATGTTGTTGGCTAAAAATGAAAGCTCATGTACTACTTGTATTGGAAATGTTTATATATGAGCCCATGGAACATGAAAATTCTAAAAATGTGTTTGTTAACATATGTGAGCAAAGGGAAAGAGCAATGAAATGATAAAATACCCCTTGAAGGGTATAAGAAAAGGTCCCAAAAGAAATGGTTAAATATATGCTATATCCAAATATTACTGACCTTATAAATTTGAATATGTCTTGGATGAAAGCTGCGATTAGCTGTGCTTTTAAGCATTGGTGAAGTCCCAAAGGGTCATATAGGCCAAAAATTCCATGGAAATAAAATTGATGGTCATAATGAAATTGGATCAAACTTGATGTAGACATGATGCCTAAGTTGAATAAGCACTCTCTGAACAACTCAACCATTTGCGAGGCACTGCCATTCCTTGTGTTGTTGTTTGTCCGACATTTAGTTATAGTGAGTTTTGCCTTCCATATCCAAAGTGTCATGATGTTAAGTAGGTAGTCATCCTTTTCCCTAGCCTTTTCAATTTCATCCTTCACCCTTCACTAACAAATTGACTACAACTATGAAATGAGTATAGTCTTGAAAGTCTGGTCTGAGTAATAATAAATAAAACCCTATATATGTATTTGGTTGATGGAACGCCAGTGAGATTACTGCTACTTGTTGTAATTGTTGCTTAAATGATTTGTAGAGCATGTCTTAGCCTTATAACACTTGTAGCAGATGGATGATAGTCTGAGTTATATTATTGGTATCTGGGCATTTACAGATGATTATATTGTCTATTGGATATGATGGATGATCAAGTAGAGACCTGGAAAGGGTATGAGTACACACCCTATATGGATTTGGAATCTTTGAGCCTAATGAGATAGTTTATTTTCAGTTTCGGGCACTTGCAGAGATGGTCAGGCTCATTTTACTCTTTTGATGCAGTTTTTCTTCACAAGATGATGTGCATGAGTAGGGAGATGTTTTTATTGGATCTCCTAAGGCACTGCATGGGGCATAGTGGGTGAAACCACTTGATTGTGCCATAGTAACTCCATCCCAGAGAGCCTAGTGGGCTCATTTGGACAATGCAAGCACCCTAGGAGGCTGTTTGGCAGGTTCACATTTCCTGAGGCAGATTAAAAAATGATTAAATGGCTATTGAAGAAATCGATTTGGGATACTGAGGAAAGGAAATGAAATGGGATGAGTCATGATGATGATATTGATGTCCTTCACACCTTCTCCAGTAGTTGCAACACTTGATTGGGCCCACACCTATTTTTTGGGCATTTTTATATTATTTTCTGGAGCTTTTGGGAGGCTCACGATTTCCTCAAGGAGGCACAAAGTCAAAAAATTAAAATTTTATTTTATTTTATTGTGCCATGGGGCACCTAGAGGGAGTTAGTTAACACTCCATGGACCCACCATGTGCTTCATTTATTTCTTGTTGAGTGGGGTACCGTCTTTATGGGTGATCTAGTCCACTTTGGTACTTTATGGTTATATTGATCCATGTATTGTATGTTGAGCTCATCTCAAACATCGATTAGAACATTTATATATTTTAATCTTAACCACTCGTTTTTAAAGTGGTTAGGATTTTGGTACTCTCATTTCTATTTAAAGGAGAGAGCTTCTCATTTGTAAGGGGTCTTTGGCTCTTGAATCTACATAATAGAAAGATTTTTTTGTGGATATTTTTTGGATCTCCTTTGCATCTGATGTTCTTCAGTGGTGATTGGAAAATGTCTTACTTCCCATAATTCATAATATTGTGTGAGATCTATATATTTTTTTGGGATCATTATCTTGTCTACAGGAGGGCATTTTCAGCTGGATCGTTTTTGCAGGGGGACCTCAACTCACTCGGATTGTCTTCATCTTGTATCAGTGGGTTTTCATTAGCTTCATTGTGATCTATGATTACATCTTATTACTTTTCTGTAGATATATATTTTTTCTTTCATGGTACAACAAATCTGATATTTTTGACGTTCGCTTGTGTAGGATGGGGGGGCACATTGGTCACTTGGAGCATAACGTTGATCCTAGAACTCACTTAGATATTCCAGAATTGATCGGGATGGTAGGGATCACCATCATCAAGGAATATACAAGAATTTCTAGGTAATATATATAGGTTAGTCTCTTCTCTTTCAGATCTCAATCCATTGTACCTTCTTTTCTTCAAATTTTCTAAAAAAACTCCTAAATAATAAAAATCCAAAAAATACTTAATTAGGGAACCGCTCAATCTTTGTACAAACCACTGCTGGGTTTTATAGATCAGGCACCCATCTTACCAAATAATCCTCAACGCTGTCCAGATTGTGATTAGTTTTCCCTAGATCTAACTTTTTGACTACTCAAACCCTAGTGCCCCTACTGAAATTTTGACTTTTACAAATTTGACTTTTTTCTGGAAAATAATCACTTGGGTTTGTAGTTCAGGTCTCCCTCGTTCCAGAACACCCCCAACATTGAGCTAGTTCCTGCCAGGTAGCCCTAGATCTGAAAAACTGACTTTCAGCATCCTAGCTTCCCTCATCAGATTTTGACTTTTCTAGATCTATTTTTTTCTGAAATTTTCTAACTTGGGTTTGTAGATCAGGACATTCTAATCTCATATCCCCTCCAACGCTGAGCTTATATTCTCTTGGTTGTCCTAGATATGTAGATATGCCTCTCCAAACCCTGGCGCTAGCCCTCCTTCTGTTGTTTTCCATGTAAACTGAATCTTCTGGGCCAAACACTTTTCTGGGTCCATAGATTAGGGCATATCCCAAGTGGGTTCACTTTAATGCTATGCAGATACTGACTCCATTTCCCAAGGCCCAATAGGCACTGATATCCAAGCCTAGCGCTAGCCCTCTTTTGACATATTTCCCTTGAAATTTGACTACTCCTTGATGACTCAGGTAATATGACATTGTCATATCTCTCATTGAGTCTATCCCTTTGGTACTAGACAGTCCCAAATCTGTCCTTACTCACCCTGTCTTAGTTATGTTTCCCAAGTCAACAGTTATCTTCATCAGTTGTTAGTACCTCAACACTAGATCTAGTATTACCCCTATAGGTCACTTGTATTTCACTTTAGATCAACCCTCATCCAAATCCCTAGTCCAATTAGTATTATCTTCCATAGATCTAGAGTTTCCAATTACCTTACACCTTACGTACCTCAAGCCATACTTGATCTGATCTGGTGTCTAGGTATGATCTCTCATGTCGGGAGTAGATATGGGTCTCCCCCATTGTTGTCTTGGACTTAGATAACATAAAGTGAAGACTGCCTTGATTGGCATGACAACCATCCATTTGGGATTCTCGGTAGTATTGGTTCCACCTCCTTAGTTTCTTGCCCCCATTAGAAGAAAATTTGAGGTCTAAAATGGGCCTCCTAAGGAAAATAATAAAATAATAAAATAATAGTTATTAAATTTAGAGGAAGAATTAAAAAAACTACTTTTTTTGTTCATATTTTCGACATATCTCCCTGTGTTTTTACTCAAATTCCAAGTGGGAGAGCTCGTTGGATGCGGAATTTAATTCTGCATCCAACAAGTACCAATACTACATACTTTTGATGGACCCCACTACCCCCAAAATAAGAAATACCTGAAAAAATGTGATGATCATCACGTTTTTTCAGGTATTTCTTATTTTGGGGGTAGCAGGGTCCGTCAAAAGTATGCGGTGTGGGTACTCGTTGGATGTGGAATTAAATTCCACATCCAATGAGATCTCCCACTCAGATTTTGAGTAAAAACACAGGGAGATATGTCAAAAATACAAACAAAAAAAGTAGTTTTCTTTTATGACAAGTATGTCAATTCAACCATTATGGTTGACTCATTTTATTGAAATTCTATTGGTTCCTGAATTCCAACTCACAAAATTTATTGTTGGCGCATTTTCTTATAAGTCCCATTTTAGACCCCAAATTCTTTGATGACTCAGGTACTTTGACATTGTCACATCTTTCATTGAGTCTATCCCTTGGGTACTAGATAGTCCCATCTTTGTCCTTACTCACCTTACATTGGTTACGTTTCCCAAGGCAACGATTATATTCATCAGTTGATAGTAGCTCAACCCCATAAGTTACCTTGGTTCCACTTTAGATCGAACTTAACACTTCCAAAACCCTAATCCAAAGCCTTGGCACACCTGGTAACATCTCCCATACATCTAGTTTCTTCAATTACCTTACACCTTACGTACCTCAAGCCTAATTGATCTGATCTCGTGTCTAGGTCTGATCTCTCTTGTCGGGGGTAGATCTGGGACTCCCCCATTGTTGTCTTGGACTTAGATAACATAAAGCAAATACTGCCTTGATTGGCATGACAACCATTCATTTGGGAGTCTAGGCAGTCTTGGTTCCACCTCCTTAGTTTCCTATCCCTCTACCATCCATCCTAGATCCACCATACATAGGCAACTACACGGTTGGTGATAACAAGTCCATTGCTGAATCAACATCCATGAATCCTTTTGAGGAAGTATACAATACTATTCAAAACACTAGTGACCCTGCCGTCAACGATCATTTGTTGGTGGATTCATATCAGTATCACCTAGCATATTGGCTAGAAACACCCCCCCTCCCCCCGTCTCTAGATTATCTTTCGCATATACTCCCCTCTGATGAATCCATCATGGAATCTATGTCCCTAGAAGAGATGCCATGGAAATATCATCACCATAGATATTGTTTCCCTCCCCCATTTCCACGTGGTAGAAGAGTAGTTCACATTAACATTTTCTTCTGATATAGTCACAGACCCTCAGTCTCCAATCCTCACCTGTGATGTCGAGTCTGAGAGTAATTTATGCAACATTACCAAAACTATCCCCATTGATATATCAGTGAAACTTGGTATTTCAGAGAATATTCAGATACACCAGAACTCTTCACCTCTAGAGATATAATCCTATAAGACCTTATTCAAGGACTTTAGAGATGTTTTCACTTGGAACTATGAATAAATTCCAGGATAGACCCCTCCATTGTAGTTCATGAGATCAAAACCTACCCTGGTGCCAATCTAGTGCGACAAAAGTTATGCTAAGTACATCTGAGAAAAGAAACAATCATTAAGGAAGAAGTTGAAAATATTCTTAGGGTTGGTTTAATTTACCCCATTCCCTTGATTGAATGGGTCTCCAACATAGTCCCTGTTAATAAAAAGAAGGGTACTATTAGGGTTTGTATTGATTTTCAGGATTTGAATCGGGATTGTCCAAAAGACAATTTCCCCACCCCGTACATCGATCAGATTATTGATAACTATGTCTGGAGTTTCATATTTTCATTTATGTATTGCTTCTCCGACTATAATCAGATCGAAATTCTCCCTTCATATCAACATAATACGATCTTCATTTTCCCATGGGGGGCCTTTTCCTATCAAAAACTCCCTTTTGGATTGAAAACTTTTGGCGCTACATTTCAATGTGCCATGTCATATGCTTTCCATGACATAAAACACATTGTGAAATGCTATCTTGACGACTTGCCTGCTCCTTCGAAGCAGTGGGATCACCATGTTGATAATCTAAGATCTATTTTTCTCAGATTTCGTCATTTCAACATTCGTTTGAACCCACACAAATTTGTTTTCTATGTTGAAACTGGCCGATTGCTTGGTTTCATCGTGTCCAAGGATGGAATCTGTATTGATCCTTTGAAGATTGAAGCCATCTTGGCTCTACCCGCTCCCACGAATGTTACAAAACTCCAAAGTTTGCAAGGTAAGGCAAGCGTTTTACGTCGTTTCATCTGTAACTATGCAAAAAAGACACATGGTTTTATGTGGTTGTTAAAAAAGGATACCCCTTTTGTTTGGGATGACTTGGTGCAACATGCGTTCAACAATCTCAAACATGCTCTTACGCATGTACCTATGTTGCAACCACCTGATTATACTAAGGATTACTCCTTATATGTGGATGCATCCCTTTCAACTATTGGTATGGTCCCAGTTCATATTGATGAACAGGACCACGAACATGTGATTTACCATGTTAGTAAGAGTCTTCTATATTCTGAAACCCGATACTTGCATGTGGAGAAACTTGCTCTGGCAACGGTCATCACGGTCCAAAAGTTCCGTCACTATATTTTTCTTTGCAAAACTACTGCTTATGCAGATTCCAATCCCATGTATTATTTCTTGACTTGTCAAGTACTTGCGGGAAAATACTCACACTGGATTGTTATTCTCCATGAGTTCGAGTTGGAATTTGCTAAAACCACTTCTAAGAAGTCACTTGTTTTTGCTACGATTATGTGTGACCTTCCCCGTATTACTGAGGGAAAAGAGCCCATTGATTCATTTCCCGTTGAATCATTGTTCCTCATTAGTATGACTAATCCCTGCTATGGATATTTAATTCTCTATCTCTATACTCAATGATATTATCTTGCTACCACTCGTGATGAGTGTCCACACATCCGCCACCAAGCTAAGTACTACCTCATTCTAAATGATACATTATACCATCGTGGCATTGATTCTATATTGTGACATTGTCTCACCCATGAAGAAGTTGAAATCGTCTTAACTAATTGCCACTCTGGAGCTTGTGGTGTCCACCTCTCTAGGTTGGCTATTGCCCAGAAGATTTTGCACGCTCAGTATTTCTGGCCTTTGATTTTCAAATACTGTATTGAAATTGTCAATAAATTCCCTCCCTATCAATTATTTACATCTAAAAGGTGCACCCATCTATCTCCGCTCCATCATGTCATAGCAGTTGGCCCTTTTTCAAAATGGGGCATAGACTTTGTGCATTGTAGACCTAACTCAGCCGGGGGGCATGGCTACAGTATTGTGGCCATGGATTACTTCACAAAATGGGTTGAGTCTATGCCCACATATGTCGAACATGAAAAGACAGCTGATTTGTTCCTTTTTAACCATATCATTGCTAGATTCAGAATTCCTAGGGCCATTGTGACCGATCATGGGTCACATTTCTAGAATAAGATGATGGTAGAACTCTGTGCAAAGATATGGTTTTGTCATGATAACTCTACACCTTACTACCCATGGGACAATGGCCAGGTTGAAGCGATTAACAAAGTTTTAAAAACCATGCTTCAACGGATGGTAGGGAAGGCTAACTCAAATTCGCACTTGCAATTGTTTTCTGCGCTTTGGGCCTATAGGACTACTGTTAAAACTTCCATTGGTTTCATACCATTTCAATTGGTGTATGGACTAGAGGCCACTTTTCTGATAGAGTGCAAGATTCCTTCTCTAAAGCTCACCATAGAACTTTTTCCTAACACCAATATAGAAGAAGAACGGTTTTTGTATTTGAACAAGCTTGACGAAACTTGTTGTAACACTTCCTTAGAAAATGAGGCACACAAGCAACGAATGAAAGCCTAGTATGACAGATCTGTTCAACCCCGCTCTTTTAATGAAGGAGATCTGGTCTTGACTTATGACCAAAAAATGATAAGCTAAGGGAATGGAAATTTGAATCTATGTGGCACGGGCCTTACATTATCAGCCGTGTTTTGGAAAAAGGTGCATATGAGTTAATGGACTATGATGGGATACCCTTGGGAGAGCCCTGCAATGGGCTCTACCTCAAAATATATTATGCCTAGGACATCTAGCATAGGGTCTTTGGAAATATTGTTTATAGAGTGTTGTGTTTTATTTAAAAGTGTGGTTTTTCTGTGAACTTAATATGTGTATGTCACAACCCTACTTACGTATGGCATATGTTTAATGGATATATGACCAACTTTATTGGTTTTACGGATGGTGCTAATCATTACACCTTGAATATTGTATTGGTAGCTTCGGTGTTTTACTCTCCTACAGTTGATATGGTGAGTTCAGGGGGTACTTGTTTGGGTCTCTCCACCAAAAATCTTGTAGAGTATCATGCAATTATTGGATTTTTGACGGAATCCCTAGCCAATCATGTAAGAGAAATTAGGGTTTACCTAGATTCGGAGTTGGTTGTTCATCAGTTAAACCGATTCTACACAATCTGGAACCCCCTACTCCTTTTTACATTCCGAAGAGTTAGTCTCTTATAAAGGTCCTTTGAGCACGTTTCTTATCAACATGTTCTGAGACATTTAAATGTTGTGGTTGATTCCTTGACAAACTTTGTCTTATATTGGTGTATTGCTCATAGTTAAGTTCATTATAACAATAAAAATCATGCATTTGGATTCATAAGTAGGAATACATTCACACAACACATTTTGCACACACATATGTAAATAAATTTTGTCATATATATATATAAGTAGAGCTGAGATACAAAATGTGTTGGAGCATCAAGCTTTCAGATCACCCAAAGTCTAGGACCGTCATAGTTCAAAACACATATATATGGGGAAAAAAATGAATCTTTGAAGCTTCCAGTATAAGTACAATACAAAATGAGTGAGCCTCTATAGACTAATCCTCGTGATGATGCTCATGATAGCATACTAAATCCTGAGCCACTCTATGGAGTAGCCTAGCAAAGCGGCCTGAAACCCATGTTGTTTGGTAGTGGTATCACTTAGGTAAGTCATCAGTAGAGATTTCTGGAATCCCCATAGTTAAGTGATGTAGGTTCTCCTTGATCTTTACAAGCTCCTCATCCACCTATGCATGATGGATATCCATCTCTTGGACCGCTCCTCACCTCTCATTGTGAGATGCTCTAGCTAGGAGAGAAGTCCCTATGTCTGTACAAGTCATTTTTTCACGTCTCAGCTTTGCATTTTAAAAATCAAATATGAAATTGAAAAATTAAAAACATGAGTAGTGGCATCCTTCTTACCTCGATCATCCCAAACCTCTCCCTCTAACAATTGAAGTTCAGGGTCGTTGCGGAAATATGCCCCCTCATAAGCATAGTCTTCTATCATTAGTAATTGGCCTCACAGCCAACAAAAGAAAACTGATCTATAAACAATCTTTGAACCTACACCACCATGATGAGCCATGACGTTCAACCACCTTACCATCTTGGCATCCTCAGCATCTAGCCTACTCAACACTACTTGTGGCCTCATCAGAGGTACCCTCTATAGGAAGAAGGATACTACTACTACCCCATAGACAAACTGCGTCAGTTTCCCTCGTTTGCTTTCGTTTAATTGGTCTTTCAAGTTTACCTAAAAATATTCACACCAGTTGAATACTATAGGATCCATGCACTTGATGGCGTATAAAATATGTGCCCTAGTGGTCAAATGGACTGATTTGGTCCCTGCAACCTTCCCGATGGTATACATAACTATCCTCAAAGGTTGATCTACTATTCATTTGATAGGGAGTTTTCCCCCTTGGGAAAGTGTCCCCATCAAATAGTAATGGTCAATCAGGTCATCCAGTGAAGAATCACCACCCCGTCAGCTAGATAGAACTATTGGTCTCCCTCTGTGAGATAGCCCTGTAAGGAAATATATGTCATCAATGTCTATGCTCAATGTGTGGGTCCCAACCATGAAATTTTGTTGTTTTGGTTCCCACATCTGAATGATGTATTCTAGGAGGCGCACATATGCCTTCATTCCAGACACCCTGGAATACTTGAGCATCCCACATTCCAAAAAGGCTCTTACAGTGGCTGGGTCGTTAACAGCTAGGAAATCACCTGTTTCAAATTCATTTTATTTCCATATAACCATGGTGTGGGTGCTTTTTCTCTTGCAAAAACATTTTAAACATGTTGTTAGCACCGAAAATGAGCCCAAAGGTTGTGGAAGGCCTGCTCTCAGGTAACAACAAAACCACTTAAGACTGCACCTCTGGCCCTACGCAGTCAGAGAGGGATCTCTTGTTTTGTCTTCGGAGTCTACTCCACGTAAGATTTTCAGTCAAGGATAATCACGGGGCCAGGATCCTGAATGGGACAAAGTGTATCAAGGTGATATGTAAGGTGGGATTATCGGGGTAAGGGACCATTGGCAATGGAGTCGAAAACATGCATAGGGAACATTTGCATAAGGAAAGGAATGGCGTGGGGTTGCAAACAGAGGCAAGGTAGATCTCCCAATCAAGAGATCTTTAGTGGGCGGTTGGAGGATGAGAGAGAACAGCCCATCACATGGAGCACCAGCGATATGAATTCCATGTAACTTTAGAAGAAACTTGATAAATGTCTGGAACAATAGCTGGAGCATAGCGAGTATGAATTCCTAAATGTTATACACTAAGTTGCAGACATGAAAGCAATCAACAAACTAAAATGAAAACAGGAAGCACATTATAATAACTTAAAGAAGGAACATATTGGGAGAAGCAATGACACATGAATATCTGCCATGAGAAACAACTCTTCCTCTACAATTTCATTCATAACACAGGCATCAAATCTTATTTACAGTGGAGAGACTCATCCCTAGAATGTTTCCCAATCCAACCAACTCCTTTCCTCCCTCTATCGGGAGTGTATTTATACTATTATAATGCTGAGACTGGCGATTTGAAAAATGTTACAAGTCACTATCATGCGTTAATAGTATAGTAAGTGGAACTATCAACACGTTTTACAAATATAAACAATAAACATCATGGCATTGGCGGTCGCATTCGGCCCGAGTAATAGTTCGACGTGCTTGGCTGCTATGGTGGATTGGGAGTATGATGCCTCCTTCCATGCCTGAAGCGTGTACTCCCATCGTGTTCAAATGCAGCTTTCTGCACGGGCACACACTGGAAAGGTCGCTTGCATCTTTTCCCAATTCAATCACATTTTCCACAAATAAAAATTTCATGAGGTGGACGCTCCCATGTCTCCTCACGCTTGTGATGTAGGAAACAGAATGGTCTCCCGCGTTGTGTTGGCTTTGCTTTGTGTGAGTAGCAGATTTGTCAATTATTCACCTTACTTCTGCAAGCCAAATCACACAAAATCCACCTATCTTTACATGACATGACTCTACCAAAGGGATGATTCCATCGTTACACGTGTTACAAATGGCATCGGAGACATCGGCCAGTCCGCAAGGATGTATATTACACATGTGAACATCTCCTCCGCTGTCCTCTCTGCACTGGATGTGAAACCTGTACCCTGGGATCCTTTCCATCCATATGATCCGAGGAATCTTTCATGTCCACTGTCCATGTTCCATTCCATCTGCCGCCAACTTTTCTCCTTTGAACACTACGAAAAGTTTTGGATTGTGATATGTTCTCAACCGTCGATCACGACCAACCCTTCATGCAACCATAGATCTGAGTGGGCCCCATTATCTTTCATAATGAGAAGCCTTGGTATTCATCCATGCTAGTCGACACTGTGAAATAAATCGTGGTCGTAGATTTCTCTCCTTTCTTATCATGGCCATTGAACTTCGTGACCACTACCCCTCTTTTGCGATTTGAAATCGTGGCTTTCCCCACACAAGTATTGCTTGCAAAATTGATTGAGGCTGTAGATATGACTCAGATCTCATCTTGGCCGTAGAATGTTCCCGACATTTAATCCATTTCATGATTTGGAAGCACGGCTTTGGTCGAGCATGTCTGCTCACGCGAAATGGTCTGGAGCCATTGATCCACCTCCGATCAATCTTAGCCTTTGATTTTGAGTCTCGCTCAACGCCTTCAGCACACATTCTGTTTTCTCCTTTTCCTTGCACTTCTGATAACCTGAAGGGGAGTTCACATGAATTTCATGAGAATGGGACCCTCATCGAACTCCTATTAGGCTCTCAAATCAACTGTTAAAAACAGAGTGTTAACAACTGGCTCCATGAGGGATGCTATCCTCCCAGTGAGGTAGCAAAGAACCCCCATAGACCAAGTGCCAAAACCATCGGGCTGCCTTCAATCTTTCTTTGACATCTCCATTCTGCTCTGAGTTATTGCTTCAACGAATTTGTGCCACTCTTGCAATTCATGATAGTGACTGTAAACATGTGTTGGTAACTGAAAAAATGAAAACAAACTAAAACAGTAATGAAGGAAATGCTCGATAACTACCAAGCTTATTTTTTTTCCTACCTACTCTACCTAAATTTGTGCACAAGTCCAATTAAGTGAAATCAGACTTCCAATGAAGCCAATCAAGCAAATTGCCTAATAGTTTTGTTCTTTCATTGTGCTTGATGGACATAAATGAAATAGATAATGGGAGAAGGAAATGATAAACAAACTGATCTTCAAAGTAGGGATGCAACCAATCATTGCTTTCGCCCAGACCCTCCATGTATTTAGCCATGGGGTCATATAAATTACGGCAACCTCCAGTACGTTCTGTCACCTGCTCATGGGAAAGCCATCTGGAGCTTCCTTCTTCTAGATATTTGTCAGACTGACACTTAGAATATTGCAGAAAAGGACCCCCCGAATCTCTCTTCAATGGAACATCCCGCTTTTCGCTCGAAATTTCTGTAACAAGAGCTTGATGTGCTTCAAGAGGGAGGTTCCCTGCTTCTCCAGTGGAACCAAGTAGGCATATTCCTTTTGTGTGAGGTGGCACTACTGAAGGCGAAATATTAGAAAACATGTTTATTGGGAGGCTACTGCATTCGTCTTCATAGCTTGTTCCTTCACTACAGATTCCCAATGTATTAGTAGCATGAGAGGAATCTCCTGGCTGGTTCTTCTTATCGTCTTCTTTCCTATACAGGATTTTGGTCTGCACCATCTCCGTTTCTTTTTGCTTTTTCTTGGAGGATTTAATCATGTGTCGTATTAATTCAAAAGAGGCATAACATAAGGGTAGGCTATCACCTCTAGTGCCCTTATTGTCCTTTCTCGCTTCAACCTTCTGAATTTGCATTGCATCTTGATTATTTTCATCAGCAGGATTTGTTTCAACAGCTGGCTCATCATGTATATTCTGCAGGTACTCTTCCTCATATTCATCGTACACATGTGTACCAAAATCCTTCTTAAAATCATCCTTTGTGGACCAGGGGTGGTGCAGGTCACCATTTTCAGAGAACAATCCTGCAGGACTACCTGCTCCTGCATTAGGCCAGTCATCTTTTTGCATACCAGGAGAGAGCTTTGACGTGCCAGAGACTTTCCCATTATGCTTGGAGGGCCCAACCAATTTGTATGTGTCTTTTATTTCACCACCACTGTCCTGATCTGAAAATTTCTTGGACATCTTAAGTTTTTCCTCAACCTCCAAAAAATCAGCGAATATATGCTGCAGGGTGGTTGATTTTCTCTCCAAAAGAAGCAAGGACAGGTCAGGAGGAAATGCGGCTGCATAATAGATCTTAGCAGCATTCTCAAGAGGTTGGAATTCCTTAGGCATGTTATAATAAAAGCTTGCAAATATTCTATTAAAACTAGATATGGCCTCATCCTCATGCCTCCTTAGGGAATAAAACTATGAAAGTATTTGCTCCAATGGCCTTCTCCTACCCCAAAAATTTAATAAGGTGCAAGAGAACTCTTCCCAAGTGTTGATGAACTTAGGTTGCAAGTGTTTAAACCATACTTTGGAATCTCCTTGCAAGTACAGGGTGAAAGCCCGCATGCATACATCATAATTATCTATCTCAAAAAGGTTAGAGAAATGATCAAAGGATTGTAAATGTTTCTCAGCAGTCAAGTCTTGGGATTCTCCATCAAACTTGGGGAGGTACTTGTAATATCTTGCGAGAAAATCATGGAGGATGGGAGGCAGTTGTAGTGGTTTGTATCGGCTTGGAGAAATAGGAGAGACAAGGTTAGGCACAATAGCTAAGATATCATCTGAGGTTTCATGAATTTCACAGGGGTGTCCTTTGACATCGTGAGCCCCTGGATAAAAATCTAGGCCATAATCAGATGTACAAGATGATGCAACGCTTTCGGTTCGTAAAGAAGGATAAACAAGAATATATTCATAGCTTTGTTCAGAATGAGCTGAACCATAGAAGGTTGTTTTGATAAATCTAGGAAAATATAATAGAAAACTTACAAGATAGGATAAGGCATCCTAGAAGAAATGTATACCTGAGTATCTGGACCTTCCGTCATGCATTTCTAATCCTTATAAGGGGTCCATTTTCCAGATGAAGTCTGCCAGCTTTCCTCGGCCATTTGATTTCTGCGTCACACCACTAGTAGAGTCGCTAAAGTCTGAATCCTTCAAGAGTGAAGTCACCAGGTGAAAAGTGCTCAACCTTATGGATGTCTAGTCAATTTTTCACCATCAACAACTAGATCTAAAATCTGTGTCGTTCTTCCTAGGGAGGATCTTCAATTTTGTCCTCGGCAACGACGCCAGTTTGTTAGCATCGAAAATGAGCCCAAAGGTTGCGGAAGGCCCACTCCCAAGTAACAGCAGAACCACTTTAGAATGCACCTACGGCCTTGCGTAGTCAGAGAGAGATCTCTCGTTTTGTCTTCGGAGTCTACTTTGCATAAGATTTTTAGTGAAGGATAATCAGGGGGCCAGGATCCTGAATGGGACAAAGTGTATCAAGGTGAGATGTAAGGTGGGATTATCGGGGTAAGGGACCATTGCAAATGGAGTCAAAAACCTGTGTAGGGAACATTTGCATAAGGAAAGGAATGGCATGGGGTTGCAAACAGAGGCAATTTAGCCATCGATCTCCCAATCAGGAGATCTTTAACGGGCGGTTGGAGGACGAGAGAGAACAACCCATCACATGGAGCACCAGTGAGATGAATTCGATGCAAATTTATAAGAAACTTGATAAATGTCTAGAACAATAGCCGGAGCATAGCGAGTATGAATTCCTAACTATTATACACTAAGTTGCAGACATGAAAACAATCAACAAACTGGAATGAAAACAGGAAGCACATTATAACGTAAAGAAGGTACATATTGGGAGAAGCAACGATACATGAATATCTTCCATGAGAAACAACTCTTCCTCTGCAATTTTATTCATAACACAGGCATCAAATCTTATTTGCAATGGAGATCCTTAGCTCTAGAATGTTTCCCAATCCAACCAACTCCTTTCCTCCCTCTATCGGGAGTGTATTTATACTATTCTAATGCTAAGACTACCGATTTGCTGTTACAAGTCACTATAATGCTAACAGTACAGTGAGTGGAACTATCGCCATGTTTTACAAATATAAACAATAAACATCATGGCATTGTCGATCGCATTCGGCCCGAGTAACAGTTCGATGTGCTTGGATGCTACGACGGATTGCGAGTATGATGCCTCCTTCCATGCGCAAAGCGTGTGCTCCCATCGTGTTCAAATGCATCTTTCTGCATGGGCACACACTAGCAAGGTCACTTGAATCTTTCTCTGGTTCAATCACATCTGCCACAAATAAAAACTTCATGAGGTGGACGCTCCCATGTTTCCTCGCGCTTGTAATGTAGGAAATGGAATGGTCTCCCGCGTTGTGTTGGCTTTTGTTTGTGTGAGTAGTGGATTCGTCGGTTACTCACATTACTTCCACAAGCCAACTCACATAAAATCCACCTATATTTACATGACATGACTCTACCAAAGGGATGATTCCACCGTTACATGTGTTACGAATGGCGTCAGAGACATCGGCCAGTCCGCAAGGATGTAGATTACACATGTGAATGTCTCCTCCACTGTCATCTCCGCACTGGATGTGAAACCTATACCCTGGGAGCCTTTCCAGCCATCCTATCTGAGGAATCTTTCACATCCACCGTCCACGTTCCATTCCTTCTACCACCAAATTTTCTCCTTTCAACACCGTGGTTAGTTCTGGATCGTGACATGTTCTCAACCGTCGATCGCGACCGACCCTTCATGCAGTCATAGATCTGAGTGGGCCCCATTATCTTTCGCAATGAGAAGCCTTGGTATTCATCCATGCTAGTATGCACTACAAAATAAACCGTGGCTGTAGATTTCTCTCCTTTCTTATCATAGTCGTTGATCTTCATGACCACTACCCCTCTTTCACGATTTGAAATCGCGGCTTTACCCACACAAGTATGTCTTGCAAAATTGATTGAGGCCGCAGATCTGACTCAGATCTCATCTTGGCCGTAGAATGTTCCCAAACTTTAATCCATTTCATGATCTGGAAGCATGAATTTGGTTGAGCATGTCCACTCGCATGAAATGGTCTAGAGCCATTGATCCACCTCCTATCAATCTCAGCCTTTGATTTCAAGTCTCGCTCAATGCCTTCAGCACACCTTTCATTTTCTCCTTTGCCTTGCACTTCTGATAACCTGAAGGGGAGTTCACATGAAGTTCATGGGAATGGGACCCTCATCGAAATCCTATTAGGCTCTCAAATCAATTGTTAAAAATGGAGTGTTAACACATGCATTAGACATGCATCAAGGTCTCAGGAAGCAAGAAAAATCAAAATTTGACGGTCAAAAATGGAATTTTTTGTTTACCCTTCTCGTCGGTGCTTTTTCTCTATACAGACAGAGCACTGAGGCTTTTTCTGGATGTGGATAGAGTGCCTTCGGCACCTATGTCCCATATTAGAAAAGTGCCAATGCACAACCCCACAGAGAAAAAAGCGTTGGCCCGAGCGCACAATTCCCCTTTGAAAATGTTCAAAAAACCCTAAAAACGGCCAAAAATTGAAAAAATAGCACCGTGAATGTGAAAAGAAAGGTTTTGATCCTTACCTACTCCAAACAACTCAAAGAATGACAGGCTATAGGTCCTGGAATCCGCGCTTGCAGGTCAGCCTCTTTTCATCAATTTGCTCTCTCCTTATGGTAAAAACACACAATAGTAAACTTTTTACTATTTACACCTATTTATAGTAATTTTTATTTTTGATTTTTAATATTAAATCAAAATATTTTAATGTTGTGGGTTTTTATTATTTGTTTTATATAGTTTTATGATGAAAATTAATTCTAACATTATTTTTAAAGTTTCCAGGTCATATTCATAAAGCTCGTGGCTATGTCTTAAGTTTCTTTCGTCTTTTTCATACTTAGGGTAAACATAAAAAGTATCGATCATTTTTCATACTTTTCACATGCTCGTTTAAAACCTAAAAAAGAGTATCGAGTACACTTTTGCTGCTTTTTCAGACTCGTAAAAAGTGGCTTATAAAAAAGAGAACCCTTGACAAAGTTATATTTAAGCTCTTTTCAGTCTCTTTAAAAAGACAAAAAGATTGCCAAGTGAACTTGATATGTTCACGCTTGTAAAAGTATTAGAACGATTGACTAGTCGGTGGTAGATTATATCTTTTTCAGATCGATTAGTCCTATTTAGGAAAAATGAATGCTCTAGTTGATATCATCTAGAAGAGTTCTCTGGGGCATTATTTTATACTTTTTCGGGCCCTAGGGACTAAATTTAACGAAAAGGGACCTTTCAAAGTCTTCTTTTGTCTTCATTCAGACTCTCTAAACATGAACAATATTGATTTTTCTTTCATCAGACTCATGAAATCAAATGATGAAATACCCTTTTCTGGGAATGAACCCCTCCTTTCTTAGGTTCGTAAAACACGTGAGAATGGACTCATTGCTTAATGAGGTACAAAGAGTGCTTGTTACCCTCTTTGAACTTGTAAAAATGGAAAGAGGAACTCATCCTTCGTGGTGGGGAGATTAAGGGAAAGGGGGCTATTTTTTCATTTGTATCGATGGAAGCACTTAGTCTACCTTTGAACATGGTATCTTCCTGCATTTTCATTTCTAGATAGTTGGGTATTCAGCCTGTCTCCGAGTCGATCCACTTTCGTGAGTCATATGAATCCTTTGAGTCAATTCAAAGAATGATTTCTCATATTCCTTACATTACATATGGTTTATGTCCCATCAAGTCAATGCCTCCAAGTCATTTATTGTGCCTCAAATTGTTCAAAGGGTGTCTCTTTCACAATCAAATTGTCAGTAACTTTACCTACCTACAAAATAGGTCATGTCTGAGTTAGTTTTATGGTTGTCTCATTACTTCAAAATAAACTTTTGTTCCATATTTTGTGTCGATGATGGGGGAAACACCATGGCCCTCCTTCAATGATTCTATTCTTGTTGACTTCAGCACATCATCTAGGAATCATACTTAGAAACCAATTCAAGTACCTTGAAGCCTCCATGCCTCAATGGCAGGCTTCCTTGCTTTCGACAATAGGTTTTCATCAATGACCTCTGATTGAAAGATTATATTAAGTGTTCTACTTCAAGAATTTTATTCACACTTGGGATAATGTACTTAGATACCTTGGGGATCATTGACATTATTGGTGATTTCCCTCGCACTTGTTAACAATATACAAAAATGACTGGTAATCAATTGGTTTCTACCATGTTCAACATCAAGACATATATTCACATGGCTAGAATTGTATCGGTTGGGATTGAAATGAAGAACCTGAGCAGTTGGTCGTCGACAGAGGGAGACCTGCAACTGTCAAGGCAATGATGTTTCCTTGACAGGAGCGCGAGGTGCAAAGCCGAAAGGTGATAGTGCTGATGTCAGGAGTGAGAAACTGGGGGGAATAACTGGGTAAGTAGAGTAGGTGGACTCAAACTTCCTTTGTTTAGAGTATGATGGCGGGGATGATCGGGAAGCATATGAAACTGACTGGAGGTAAGGAATCATATCGGTATAGCATCTGAGGGTGAATGGGCTGATGGAGACTCAAGCTGTGGTCAGAATGGAAGGAGACTGCAGAATACTCTGAACAAAGGCGACCTGATTGGGGGTGCTGCCGAGATGATCGATCAGGGCGCCAAAAGGCGCGGGGGTAGTTATTNGATCAGGGCGCCAAAAGGCGCGGGGGTAGTTCTTCATGGGTTAGGGACCTTGAAGGAGTGTGGATATGAAATGGTACTGTCCGGTGGATTTTACGAGCCCACGACAGTTCATGCTCGTGGTTGCTTTCAATTTTACGGAGTCTGAAAGCAAATAAGAAGACTCTGTAATGATGGAATGGTACTGTCATGTGGATTTTGCGAGCCGATGACAGTTAATGCTCGTGGTTGCGTTCATGTTTAAGGAGTCTGCAAGCAAATAAGAAGACTCTGTAGTGATGAAATGGTACTGTGATGTGGATTTTGCGAGCCCATGACAGTTAACGCTCGTGGTTGCTTTCAATTTTACGGAGTCTGAAAGCAAATAAGAAGACTCTGTAATGATGGAATGGTACTGTCATGTGGATTTTGCGATCCCATGATAGTTAATGCTCGTGGTTGCTTTCATGTTTAAGGAGTCTGAAAGCAAATAAGAAGACTCTGAAAGAATGAAATGGCACTGTCATGTGGATTTTGCGAGCCCATGACAGTTAATGCTTGTGGTTGCTTTCATGTTTAAGGAGTCTGAAAGCAAATAAGAAGACTCTGTATGAATGAAATGGCACTGTCTTGTGGATTTTGCGAGCCCATGACAGTTAATGCTCGTGGTTGCTTTCATGTTTAAGGAGTCTGAAAGCAAATAAGAAGACTCTGTATGAATGAAATGGCACTGTCATGTGGATTTTGCGAGCCCATGACAGTTAATGCTCGTGGTTGCTTTCATGTTTAAGGAGTCTGAAAGCAAATAAGAAGACTCTGTATGAATGAAATGGCACTGTCATGTGGATTTTGCGAGCCCATGACAGTTAATGCTCGTGGTTTCTTTCATGTTTACGGAGNATGTGGATTTTGCGAGCCCATGACAGTTAATGCTCGTGGTTGCTTTCATGTTTAAGGAGTCTGAAAGCAAATAAGAAGACTCTGTATTTAGGATGGTCAAGAAAGGAGGAAGTGTTCACTTTAGGGGGCATTTATGATGATCAGAGCTGAGGGAGGGGGGGAACACTGATGGATCTCCTTGGAAGGTGGATGGATGGTGGCAAAATAACGAGACTTTTGCAGTATGACAGGAGTGAATGGCTCATGTAAAAAGTGTGGAACGATCGTACTGCGGCCGATGTGGCGCGCATAGCCGAGGCGACTATGAGGGTCTAAAAAATGGGTAAAAAATGACGTCGTCAAAAAGATGCAACGAGGTGACCATTGTGGAGGTCTCGTCGTGCTGGTTCCAATGGTGGAAACGGTTCGGAAAACGAACTCCGTATGGGTTCGAAATGGTCGAACAAGGAAAGGGTCAACGGGCTATAAATAGGAAGTGGGCCCAATATGACACGTCATTTGTACTATTCCCATTTCGCACACCATCGGAGTGTACCAGAGCTTTCGTGGGATTTCTGGACGATCTGACCGGCGGTTTTGAGATTCGGGAGAGCCAGGTATTCCTTTGAACTCATACCTGTTTTCTTTTTGGGCTGGGGGGAGGGTTGTGGGTCCCGGGGGGGGGTTTGTACGGTCCACAAGGGTGGACCGCGACTGTCGGTCGGGGCAGCCGCGGTCTGGATCACGACTGTCCAGCTTGACAGTCGCGATCTGGATCGCGACTGTTAGGGTTTGTGTTAGAGATTTCTTGAGGGCATTAAATGCAGCTTTTGCTTGCTTGTCCCAGACAAAGGGTACTCGGGTACGGAGTAGGCGCAAGAAACCATGAACGGTTGTGGTGTAATCGGGAATGAACCGTCGAAGGAAATTAGCTCGCCCTT
>LPNX010917650.1:59915-91766 GCA_001517045.1 Pseudotsuga menziesii | reverse complement strand
TTTTAGGGATGATCAAGGTAACATCAAAAGATATAAAGTGGTCCAAAGGGGCTAATGAGTCTGCAGCAGGACAAGGGAAGGCCATACAATGTGTGATTCACTTAGTGTGGTGAAATCCGCTATAACACCTTTAAGACAACGAGAAATTCAGCAGGCCAATTCTTACTTCAGATGATAGGAGGGATATGTATGCAGAGGTGGTTGATCCACAACAAGGTTTGTTCCTCTTAATCTAGTGACAAGTCTAGTGGGAACTGACCTCCGGGTACCCTCCTCCAAGGCATCCCTCCATGGAGTTTATTACATCTTACCATTAGAACGATTGTATCTATCTAGGTTTCCCAATAGTTATTTATTTATTAATAGTGTTTAGATATTAGATTAGATCTGCTTTTTACATTTATAGGAGTGATCGTTGCACATCCATAGTGTAATGGTTACTTAGAAGTATCGTTGACCCATTGTGGCCACTTTTTGAACATTAATAAAATTATCTCATCTTATTTCATCAATTACTATTTTAATTTCTTCCCATAGGGAATAGAATAGATGGTGAATGGGTGTATTGTTAAGGCACTCCTTGCATAAATTCATTAGTTCAAAACTCCATGGGTGCTTGCTTACAAAATATAAAATTAAGAAAAAAAATCTCAGAGGGTTAGAACAATTGGTAATGAGTAATTGAGATGAGAAGTTGAATATGGTAGGTCACAAGTTCAAATAACCCGCGGATACTATCTTACAAAAAAAATTCCTATTTTAATTTTATACCATCCTCAAAATAATATAACATGTATCCTACATATATAGAATACAGAAAACAAAGTCTTGTGCATAAGTAAGCAGTATAAAAATTGGAAGGGTCAGTTACCGATAGTATTGCAGGTGGTCTACTACACTTTATATCCATGAAATAAATAAATGGTATCAGAATATGAGAAATGTACCTCATGTTCTCTTCATATTCATTGGTGCTTTTGACTCTGAATAACTCAAGGGCCACTTTTGAAAATTCTTTCTCTAAATCCTCCAAAGTATCTGCTAAAACAAGTCGATCATGCCTGAATAAAGGATCTAGTTCTTTACCTCGCACATCAGCTTCCTGCTTTTCTCCTTCATACACGCTACTTTCCAATGCATGTCTGCGGCATTGATAAGAACCCCGATCTGTGAAAGAGGATAGCAATGAATTTTAGATTTCCTTTAGCTTCCATTACCATCACCTTAAAGGAATGGGTTAAGGGCATGGCAGACTTAATGTTTTATTTAGGGAATAAACAAAACATACTATTAAATATGGAAAAAAAACTATATCAAAGAATTCAACCAGTGAAAAATTACACTCAGGAAATTCTGTGATCAGTAACCTATGCCTTCTTCATAAGTATCTACAATTTCTTCCAGTTGTGCCACCATAACTTTATATTCAATTAGAAAATAAATGACATGCACGTGTAGATTTTAACATATGGGCTTCGATTACGATGTTATGAAATGGCTCAAAACAAACTATTGTTCTGGAATTGGAAAAATCATAAGTGACGTGTAGCACTATTTTCGATTTGGAAAAAAATGATATGCACCTTTGTTGTAGAGTATTGGGAGATAATACCTATTTATTTTTCATCTCAATACAAAATTGTAAGCCATTGTTTCTCATTCTTATATAAAATGTTTATTAAAATCCCCCCCCCTCTCGAAAAAAAAACAGTAAGTTGAAACATCCCATCTTACCAGCTTTGCTCAAATATGAAGATGAAAAATTAGGGCTGCCACTTCCATGACAAGAACTCCCCTCTGATTTTCACCTACCCTCATTCTGAGAAAAATGGTAATCAGCTGCATACTTCTCTTCATGAGAATTGCAAGGCCTCCAATGAGGGATTTTGGACCTAGAATGTTGTCTTTGAGAAGTAGCATGCTTTGTCCAACCCTGTCATGAGCTATGATTTTTCCCATCATCTTCTCCTTCATTAAATAGCTTCCTCACTGCATTTGTTCCTTTTTTAAGACTTAATCTATCAAGACCAGAAATGCGAACAAATAATGGCACATCCCCAGAAGAAACATTATCTTCAACCCTAATTTTACATCCAGTGTCTTTCTCAATCTTCTGAACAACTGATCCACCAGATCAAATAATACATGATTTTAGGTGCTTATCCTTTACAAGATTTTTTCAACAAACTCCCTAGATCAATTGGTTCCTAGTGTGGTTGGACACCCCTGTACACATAAAATGGGGTAATTCAGCAAGGAAAATTCTTAGAACCAAAATTCGTTATTTACTAGCAGTACACACCAACAGATGTCAGGGCATAAATGATACTTGTTATGTAACATGTATAGATAATACCCTACAATAGGTAGATTCTCTCAAAAACCTATTTATAGTGCCATTTAATTTATCACTCTTATACAGATCACAAGTTGTAGATATTTTCCTTTTACATTTTTTGAACGAAGGATTAGTTGACAAAAACTCAATAATGCAATGCAAGAGTTTGTCACCCAGCTATCGTTATTATTAGATCACATATGCATGCTAGTCAGGATTTAAATCTACAGCCACAAAGATAAAAAAAATATCATTACTAAACACACATGATGCTAGTACCTTGCACATGATTAATTTGCATAACAAAGTAAATTTGGCATTGCCTGCTATTTTAGTAAGGTCCAAAAAATTACAACCATGACAAAAAAATGCTATACATCCACAATTGATGCACATATCCATAATTTTATTCAATTATTCCCTCTGAAAATGATCCACCTTCCTCTACAACTACGACAACTTAGCTTTTGATAAAAAAATACTTGTCTTACAAAAAAATATCAATCCAAAGCTATAACAAAGCTTAGTGTGGGCTGAGGAAAGATTTATTGTTATTGAGATCAAGTTGCTTAATATTTTGAAGGACTGTACAATCTTATTCCAGCAATTATCAATGAGGAAGATGTTTAATTTATTTATTTTAATTTTTTTCAAATCCATTTATGTATATCTAGGGGTGGCAGGTGCAAGGGGCTATCATTTTTGTTCCTGAAGGAAAACCAAAAGTATCCTTCTCCTGGGGTTTAGGTGAAGCAACCAATAATCAAGCAGATGTCCTAGCCCTGTATTTTTGTTTTCCAAAGAGTTGGGGTTCAAGAAATTGGTAGTTATAGGAGACTCAGTCATAATTATGAGTCACATGTTCCACACTAAAGTCCGAAGGATCCTACTCTTCTTAGGCTAGTCCAGCGAACACAACTATTGAAAAGAAGATTTGAAACCATAGTCTATTACAAGGTCCTCAAGCAAAAAAATCCAAGGTAGATCTATAGCCAAACCATGAATCTAGTTCAGAAAAAGGAAAATTAAGTGAAAATGGGGGGCATTCCTTATCCACCTCCCATGAGATATTTTGAATTATCCAAGTTGAAATGTGACTCTTGGATTTGAGACAAGTCACAATAGTGGAATTTTGTGGATTCGGGCTCTTTAGAACTCACGACAACCCTTCGACTCATGGTAGCTCACATATTTGAATTATTTGTAGTAGAGATGAGACATTACACAAAACGTTGGATTAGTTCAAACATGAGTATGGGAATTAAACCTGAAGCATTTCTGGGATTTTTTCTTGATGAGTATGGTATATCTGACGCTGTTGGGATGCTCCTCTATTAGTTTTGTTTTTAATGTCCACAACTTGTCTTTGATGTTGGATTAAACATTGTAGTATTGTATGCAGAGGACCATGTCTGCTATCAATTTAAATTAGAAATATCAAGTATGCTAAAGACTTTGGGATTTTCTAAGTACCTTCTAACCATTGTGGAGAACATTTGGTTAGGACCGATATCATGGGAAACCATATCCACCAAAATCATCGCACTATGTGAAGTCTCTGAAATGTGTAGAGAATTTAGTCATTGTGAGAGGCATACAAAAGAAATGCAGGAATGTCATGGTCTAGAAGTAAAGAAGTTGGATAAAATGGAGGGAAAATTAAGAGATGGGACAAGAGGATGAAAAATATTTTTCGAACCAACAATTGGAGGATATGGAATCCCAACTGAAAAGATTGGAATTGATGCAACGGAGGACTGGAGAGAGTGGAACAGTTGGAAGCAAGAAGGAAATTGATAAGGGAAGCAACAGATTTATACTTTCCACAGTTGCATTTTGATGGATTCTATGGGTCAGATTAGTAGAGGAAACAATACAGTAGGCAACACATTGTGAATTGAACGATGTCTGAGGCAGGCTAGGCCTCCGAGGTTTGTAGAAATACCCATTGTGCAAAATCCTTTTTAAAATTTTAGTGGGCTATTTAAGGCAGTTATCATAGTAGAAATTTTGTTGGAATCTTTTTGGACAAGTAAAGAATGGGTTTGCAAATTTTTTATTATCTTGTTGAATGGTTTGGCCGCATCTTTATTTTACTGCAAATATCTCCATCTGTTATATCAAAAAAATCCATTTATGTATAAATCATGAACTTAAATCTTGACTCCACAGTATATGTTGGTACTTCTTCTGTCAGGGTTTCATTTCCAAGAATTGAATCCCCTTTCTCTTGTAACTTATATATATGTAATATATGCATCAAAATATATTTAAATGTATATTATCTAAAAAAATCTCCACGAGTCTTTTAGAAATTGGCACTCTGTTCTCTCACTTCTTGCTTTGCACTTCTTCTTTGCTCTTTCTCCCAACAACAATGGTCCAATGGTCATGGATCTACTTATATTTGACATCAAGTACCTTCATGTTCCCTTTGCAACAAAGAAAACATATAAAAATTCGACTAGTGGGAAGAAAAGGTGAGCATTAATTCCATACCTGTGAACTAAAGCAACCTTCCATTTTTTGCTGAGTGTGAATGCTTGTCATTCTACTTTCCAACAATGCATCTAATATCATTCTTTACACCTACTACACCACGCTTCAACAGCTGAAGAATCCCTCCCCAGGGACGTGTCTCTAAAAAGATCTGGCTCCTCAACTTGCAAAACATACCAAACAAAAAATTCACTTGCAGATCACACCTAAAAGAACATTGTGTAAGTGTGCTAAACAATATTGGACAAGTGAACACCCCATTTATCCCAAATATGACATTTTTCTAATCTCTACGTCTTATATCTTTCATCCTAATGCTGGTTATTTTCCTTCCAAGCAACATACCCAGAAAAGGATGTAGGACCCATGGCATTAAAATCCCCAATATCTTGTCTAGATGAATCCTGGATAATTCTTAGGGCCTGTATACTATAACAAAGCTCGGGTTTTAATCTAGGTTCAATCTTTGGTTTTAATCAAGTTGTAATCAAGGCCATATCTTCGAAGGGATCCAAGGGTTTGAGAAATATGGGAATTGTTGGCTTGACATAGATTTGTGTTGAATACCCCTGGTCTACTTGTACACGCCCATGCTGAGCTGACTGGTGGCATCATGGAGGAAAATGAAATCCCTAGTACTTGATTCAATTCTTGAATCTTGACACATTTGGAGATCTCGCTCCAAGGCTTGACAAAACTACCGAACAAGCAACCAACGGCCCCCTATGTAACATTTCAAAATTCATAGGGTGTCTTCTATTCTTAGGAAAGATCATCAAATTTAAAGTAAAGCTAAATTTACAACACATCTTCAAAAACTTACTCTGACCTTGATGTAGATCAATTGAATCTGCTACTACTTGGAGATACATATCTGGAATTACATATGAGATCGAATGTCAGACTTGAGATAAATGACCCATGAAAGCATAGTTTTTCAATCACGATGAGTGTCTTTACAAGAAACATGTGGGTTGTGGACTTGGAACGGATTTGCAATGAATATCATAGCGCTGAGTGCATGTGTTGGCATTGTACTCAACTTCTATTTCGAAAATGGGTTATGGAATCCAAGATCAAGGATGAGAAGTGCGGTCTGGTTAAGGAAAAACACAATAAAACTTTATAGGGTTGGAATGTGAAAAAGGAGAGGAATAAATTGTCAATAGATGGAGGCATGGAGGTAGAATTAGGGATTTGGATTGGAATGTAAATTAATTTATGACGGGCATATCTCCAAAGTAGGGAAATGAAACATCAAAGAGAATTTTGATATGTTTCTAGGAAAATAAGTGAAAATAAGTTACATCAAACTTATAAATCACCACATAAGTGAAATTAAGTTTCCTCCAAAAGGATTGTGTGCATAAAGTTTTTAAATTTGAAAACATTCGGTGATTAAGTCAATGTTTATGCCTGTGCCAACGAAATATTACAAAGCAAAAAAGTTCAAAAATTAAAGGGGCATAGTTATAGGATTTTTCCAAGTTTTAGGTAGCTTTAGAGAACCTCGAAACCCCTAGACATGGAGGAACTATACCTTTGAAACTAAGAGCTAACCTAGACGTGGAGAGACTATACCTTGGAAACTGAAACTTGAACTATGTGAGACATAAAAATTTCTACACATCATAATTTGCATAAGCGACACCATTTTTCCTGTCGACCATTCATGTGGGTCCTCTTATAATATCATGTATTGAATATCATTGAATTGAAAAATAAGGTTGGAAGGTGAAGAAAATATTGTGTTTCAAGTTTTTAATATACCAAGTCAATCTTTGTATTGAATATCAATAGTATATAGTTATGTTGTTCATTAGTAGCTTGTTGTCCAATTTTCATGATGTAAGGGATGCAGAAGCCAACCCCCTTCCATGCACATATTATAGCTCAGGGGGCACAACTTTTGATAGAAGCAACAATTCCATTAAATTTATTTCTACCTTTTCTCTTCACTACACGTAAAGGCAAAGGCATGGTGGCATTTGCTCCTTGTGGATCCCAAAACCATCACAATGGAATGCATAGGCCCTCTAAGTCGTAAGATTTGATATATGAAACTCAAAATTACAATCGAGTGAACACAAAGTCATTTTCTTATTGTTACATTTCTTTGCAAAATAACTAATATAAATATGTTCGCTCATTAGACTCCCATAAGCCTTTCTTCAACTTTCAAATTCATAAGTGACTCTAGGTGGTCATCATCATTATCATCATCATCGCTAGCATTAATAGTAGGAGAACGTGTTTCTTGGGATGTATGTTAGACCAACATCAACCATCTACTTCCATGTTGTAGCTCTCAAATTCTTTGCTACATTTTGCAAGTTAGCTGCACTGCTCTTACCATTCCAAAAGGATTCAATTGCAAACTTGAGTTCTCTCTTCGGAGAAATGCATGGATAACCAATCACATGGGAAGCCATGTTTTAGGAACTTTGAATCCTTCTCAAGGGACAAAAAAAGGAAGCTTGTAAACTCTCAAACAAGATCATGGGTACATTGAGTACTCTGACGAATATCTAATATAGAATATTTTTAATTGTATACGTTGATAAAATTCCAACATCTGAGTATTTAATTGTATACGTTGTATTTGGTATTTCCATGCCCCAAGAATTCATGTACGTGTCTGCAACACTCTCAATATTTCCCCCTTCACTGCAACAACTCTTCCTTTTGGTTTTGGATGAATGGCATGTCCTTTCAAATGGAGGGATGTACAAAAAAAAAATAGTAAATAGGAATCCCTTGTCTCTCCCACCGGATTCTCCAACAGTCTATGACCTTCACAACCTAACCACATGATCAATTTGAATGGGCCCTCTTCACAAAGGATAATCATAGAGAAAATACACCCTCTCTTATTGTAATAGAGATGAAGAATCATCAAGATATACTCCAATGTTCTCCCATAAGTGCGATCTCCTTACAAAACCTTTGAAACCCAACTCAATCTGCACCAAATAACAAAAACTATGAAATGAACTCTCCTCTGCACCAGAAATGAACTCTCTTTCACAAGTGAAAGAAAACCATGGTTTTTTTGGGCGACTAAATGTTTAGGTGGGATTAATTTATTTGGAAAGGTATACAAAAAATTGAAAAATTTCGCTGTTCTTTCTTAATAAAATTTAAAATTTCATGAGGTGTCTCTCCTTTAAAATACAATTATTGTTATATAAAATATAGAAATATGTTCTATATGGTACTTTGTCACAATTTGTAACAAAGAGGAAAATTATTTTGCTAAAAAAATTACTTAGCCATCAAATCGATTTCACGACTTAGTCATTCAATTGATTTCTCAATGTTTTGAAGAAACAAAGATAATTGGAAAATATGAAAAATGTGTGCTAAGCATCTTTATCCTTGATCAAAGATCCAATTTATTGCATATTAAAGGTAAACTTGGAGAAGGGTGTAGCATACATGTAAACACACAAATGGCTTCAATGAAATAGGTAGAATAAATAACCTTCATGGTGACCACTTAACCAAAATCATAAAATAACTACAACAAATTAAAACATGCAGATGCAATATAGCCCTTCAAGCCATGATTTTTCTTAAAACCTATATACATTAGATGTGAAGGAAAATTTCTAAGAATTTCATTTAAATCCATTGGATTTCAATGATAACTATCATAATATAAACTACATTTCTCAAAAATTGAACAACAACATCTTTTATGCTAAGAAAAACTAAATAAGAAATAAATCACCTTGAGGTTAGGGAAATATTATGGACACTCTAGATTAATGAGCCTTGAGCTTGGTATGATACCTTTCTTGTAAGAATACTTTTTTGTACTCTTTACGTCCCATGGAGGTCTTAGTTCTTGTGTTGAGCAAAGAGTAAAAGATATGGGGATTTAGGACTAAAAATAAGGTTGAGAAAACTTTCTAAATCTCATGTCTAGGAAGGATTTGGTACCTAAAATAAGTAGTGGGCATATCGATATAACTAATTAATTATTTAAACATATTATATCCCACCTAGATAAAATTTACCATAACTTTGGCTCACTTTAACTAAACATAGAGTTGGTCGCTTTGAGTGAGCCTTTGGGATTCCTCAAGGAATTGTGGTCCTATCTAAAATCCCAACAAACAGGCTAAGACAAATGCTACCCAATCTCATATCGAAAAGCCAAATAATGCCCTTTAATAGTATGAGAAGTAGATATTTCAAAATAATGTTCTTGTATCTTAGTTGATCAATGAGTAAGATTACCTGAGATAAAGGTATGGGACAACATAAATTTGACAATAGACATAGGCACTTTTTCCATGATCTAAAAGGTTATCTAAATTAAATCAAATGAAAAGAAAGTATGTGAAGTTTCTTTGGTGTATCGGTATCTCGTAAGATAAAAAAAAAAGGGTGTAAAAAATCCATGTGAACCATCCATGATTTTCTTCTTAGACTATGTTCCATTCTCAGAGGTTAATGCCGGTCCACATGTAATGCAACGTACCAAATTTAGCAAGGTTAACATGTTGCATAAATGGTGTAATTGAAATTGTAACATTTTATTTCAAAGGAATACTTTAGCCATAGGACACTCCTGCAACCCATGACCTGAGACATGCCATAGTGCACAACAAATATATTCGATAAAGTTTATCAAAGTTTGTCGCCTGGCTTTGTAGTAGGTATAATGCAAAATAACACTCAAATATGTCAATTCAAGGGCGTTTCACATAATAAATGAAACTTCTTTAAACTTTAATATAAATTTGACAAAACTCAAAAGAATCGCTGAAACTTGAAGCAATTATTCTGAATCTTTAACGAAAAATCCACCAATGCCATAAAACATGAGCAACTAACTATTTTTTTCCTTGAGAGGTGTGCGCTTATAAGGCCAAAGATGTAAAAACAATTGGTCCACTTCTTCAAAGTAACACTATGAGAATGATTGAAATGCTTGTTTCTTCATTCCATTTTAAACCAAGACCAAAATTTCCTTAAGAGTACAAATAAAGTTATCTTTTGTGTTAATATTGATATCCACTTCTTGTGCCTTGGATGTTCTTGGTAAAAATTAGGGTATGGATGGGGGGGTGTCCAAAACAACCTTGTAGGTTGACATTTTGGTAGCACCATGATAGGTGGTATTGTACTACCTTTATACAAGGTGGATGTAGGGGGGGTAGGGGGGAACTACTAAACCCAATGGCCATATCATTCAATGTAAAACCCACAACCTCACAATGGCTAACAATATTTTTATGGTCAACACCTCACAACCTCTATTACTTGTTATTAAATCCAATATCTCAAGTCCTATGGTATACATAAGTATTATGACATGCATCATCATCGTGGACATCGACGTTGTCATCATCATCATCAATGCCATATGGTACATCAACATCATATTGATCATCATCCTCATTATCATCATCATCATCAGCATCAAGTACATCATCAACAAAATCATCGTCATCATTGTTATTATAGTCATGCATATGCCATAAGTGTTATTAATCACTCATCAACATTAGGATTCTTGTCATGTAATTGTTAAGGTCATTTATATGTCGTTACAGTCATTTTGATGATAATAGGGTATTTTAGATGTTGTTACAGACATTTAGGTGCCATTAAAATCAATTAGGATCCAAAAGTGATACCACATGCATAATCATCGTTGACATCCACATCGTCATCATCATCATACAATAAATCAACATCATATTCATCGTCGTAGTCATCATCAATACAATTGTTATAATAATGATCAAGGAGCCATACTACCTCACAAGAATGGATGATATACTCTTATACTTATCAAATCATATCCATGCACTCCATCATAATTATTGTAATGCATCATCGTCATGTTGTTAGGGACAATCAGATGCCATTAGGGTCTATCAAATGTTGTTGGGGACACTAAAATGCCATAAGAGAAATTTAGGTGACATTAGGTAATTTAACCCTCATTAGGATTAATCATGATCCAAAAGTTCAATGATTACGATCATTTAGGTTCCACTATGAAAAATCAAGATCCAAAATTACTATCACATGGAACATGATCATTGACATTGATATATCTGACATTATGTCAGATGTTTCTTGAACACAATTTCTAGCTCTAAACCTAGTGCAATTCCTAGTGCAGTTCCTTTCAAAATTTCTGGCATTATTCCAAGTGTTATACCTAGGTCTATACCTGGTTCTATGTTGGATGTTTTCTAGGCACAATTCATGGATCTATACTTGGCACTATGTTGGATTTTTTTCCTGCTGAATTTCATGGCGCAATTCCTATCGTTAACCCTGGATTAATATATGGCGCTATGTTATTTAGGACATTTTTTTGGAGGCTATTCTCGGCGTTATATGGGATGTTTTTGTGGAGGCTAATTGGGATATTAATTGGGATGCTAATTGGGATGATAATTGTGATGTTAATTGGGACATTAATTGAGATGCTAATTAGCGTCCAAAATAGCGCCAAATTTTAAAAATAGACGATAATTGGGATGCTAATTGGGACACTAATTGGGATGCTAATTGGGATGTTAATTGGGACGTTAATTGGGATGCTAATTAGCATCCAAAATAGTGCCAACTTTTAAAATGGGATGCTAATTGGGATGTTAATTGGGATGCTCATTGGGACGCTAATTGGGATTCTAATTGGGATGTTAATTGGGATGCTAATTGGGACGTTAATTGGGATGCTAATTAGCGTCCAAAATAGCACCAACTTTTAAAAAGGGATGCTAATTGGGATGCTAATTAGAATCCAAAATAGCACCAACTTTTAAAAAGGGACACAAAAAATGCCATTAAAAATTCCATCCCATGGAAAAGCATCCACTTTGTCCAAAAAATGATGAAAAATACACTAAAAGTGATAGCGGACGCTAAAAAGGAAGCTAAAACAAACGCTAACCGTAGGGTTTTCTTGTAGTGATTTAAAAAAAAGTTAACGAAACTAATTCTAACTACAAATCAGACCTAACACTAACTAAATTCTATCTATCTGTAAATATAACATTAAGCATTTAACCGAAAGAAAAGATTGAAAGGAAAACTGAAAACAAACTACACGTGACCGGTCACTCTAATTCTATAGGAAAAGACTACATTAACAACATAATTACATTAACTATAACAAACATATGTCACAAAGAGTAAATAAATGGACAATTATAATAACATGATGAGATGAACAAATTAAAACAAAACCACTTATCTGTGAAAGAGAAAACAACAAAAACACGTAGGGACATGGAATCCATTAGTTGTTGAGGGGCCCTCTCAACAATCAGGGGATGCTTGTCTAACGCATACGCAAATGCAACCATGAACAAAAGAATGTATAGAATTTTATTCAGAATATGGGACAAAATTACAATGTGTTGAAGAACAACAAATCACAGCATGAACTAGTAAAATTATGAGCTCCCTCATCTCTCACGCAGAGGCGGTTTTATATATATGTTTATAGAGATGAGAAATTCGACCCTTTAGTGGTCGAATTCTTTCTAAACTTAGTCAATCATAAAGGAATATAATAAATCTCAGGCCAATGCATAGGCATATCCCTTCTTTGGTGTAAGTTTGGTTTTCTTCAATGTGAACGTGGCATGCAGGATCCCTCTCCAGTGTGGTTGACGACGGCGTGTTGGGAAGTAGAAAATACACAGTAGCAAGTCTCTAGAACAAGATATCCTTCTTCAACGTGAACATATCTACTTAGCATGTGTGATGTGGCATGCAACCCCTTCCTTAGTGCAACTGACTATGTGGTGTTGAAAAAATGAGAGCACACGATGGGTAGGTCGTTCCATTTTTCAAAGCGCGCATACCGGTAATAATTCGAAGATTAAACAAAGGAGGCCACGACCGGTCCTTCTAGACTGGGGTCATTCTTCCCTTTGAACACGTGGGTGCTAAGAAATGTGATGGTGATCTTAGGGTGAGAGCTTCTTCAATCATCAAATAAATGGACAACATGCCATTTGCAGAACTATTTCAACATTAAATGCCTAAAATTGGTTATGTACAGTGCGTAGCCTAATTAACAAGTTGGACAGAAAGCTGGAAGGTGAGTTGGATGATGATTGCACAGATTGGTCTGAATGGTAAGATGAACGGTGGTTGCGTAGATAGGGATGAATGGTAAGATGAATGTGTTTTTTTTATAAATTTAGCCCAAAAGGATTACGAAATCAACAAACAAATATGTAAATCATTAATATATTAAATATGCTTTAAATAATAGAAATTTAAGTCAATAAAGTTGCAAAAATAATGTTAATAACCAGAGTTGCGTAAACATCAAATTCGTTCTTACCTCATGCTAAATAATGTTCTACATGACATAAAATAGACGAAAGATAATAAAATATAAATTTAAATGTGTTATTTTAATGCCAAAAATAATAACAAAATGAGGCTCAACATTCCCCCAAACCAGAGAAATGCCAGGTCCCACTGAGAAAAAATAAAATAAGAGATCATACTGTCAAAGTGAACTTTTAAATGTGAGCCAGCAACAAGCATATGCATGAATGAGTGAGTTCATAAAGTTTATAATTAGTTCAACCATGTCCAAAGTAAAACTTTGGACAAGTTGAACATATGACACAAAAGGTATAAAATTAATCATTTGATAGCTTACATACATGATTGAGTAAAATGATAGGGTTACTAATAGTGAAATGATAACTTAAAAAACTTTTAAGGTCAAAGAATTCTCATGGAAGTAAAAACTATTTGCCAAAAATAGAATTTGGTTAGCAAATTTTAGTCATAAGTGTTATAATATCACCAAGTTTAGATTGTCATGTGGTATTTCATTTGGATTATCCTTCGATCCTTCATATCGTCCTCCATATTGATCTTTTGTAAAAATATACTCCATGCTATAACCAAGTTCCATTGCTAATTTATCCTGAAAAACACTTATCATTTTGTTAGAGAAAATAGATATGTCATAAATACTGAAAATAAAAACAGTCTAATTTTTCTAAAAACAGTCTAATTTTTCCTAATCCTCCCCCCCAAACAAAAGGTATGGTGTGTCCTCAAGCCATGAGAAATAAGATTCGATTTTTCCATATAAAAAGAGTGCTATCATGTTGTTTTATTATTTTGTAAAAAGAAAAGCTAACTAGTAAATGGAAATGATTCAGATATGTATATTCATGAAAAATATAACAGTGCTTAGAAAGACCACTTAAATGGTGATAAGATAACTGAAAGCAAGACATAGGAAAAGCTAGTCATCCGTGCCTTATTTTGAAGATATATTGTCATCATAAGATATTTTGAGTTTACCTCGGAGTGTGTGAGATTTTATAGCTATGGGTCCCATTTCTAGGATAATGACATCCTAGGTATTTGTTGAATTAGATGGCTAGGTTCAATCCCAACTTACAGCGATTCTCAAATGACATTATAAACAATCAGTCTTAAAATAAAATTTGAATTATTTTCTTTATATTTTTCATTATTCTTTGAATCATGTGCATAGTAGTGCATTAACTAGATCTCTTTTACCCGATATTCCCCACTGCTAGCAGGCCTATTCAGTACCCTGACGGGTTTATCTTGGTACCATGCAAGCATAGTCTCGTTGCCAGCAAGCATGTTCAGTACCCCAACGATTTTACTTGCATTTATCGAGCTTCCTTGTTTTAAGTTTTTACTTAGCATTAACACGCTGCCAGCAAGCCTGTTCAGTACCCCGACAGGTTTGCCTTGTATAATGATATTAAGTATATGGAATTCGATTGGTACTAGAGCGTGCTAATCCCTGCTAAAACACATAATTCAATTTTGTAAAAAATTATAAGTAATTTTCATAATGTCCTTAATCATGGATCGTGTCAAAAGAGAACAACTTAAAGCTGTTGTTGACCTTATAATCCTTCTTCTTCGTAAAAAGATAAAAAATGTTTCCCATAGGCAAAAATTCCTACCTACTATCGAGTTATCACACAAAGATACTCAAGAGACAAGTTTTGATAATAAGGATAGAATGAACTAGTAATCCATAGGAACAAAGTAAGATTTGAAAAATATGATAATAAAAGTAGGTCATATCAAGCAACTGATTGAAATAACGAATAAAAAATATACATGTCTGAATCAAAAATACCAAAAACTATATGAATCATAAAAGAAATGGTTAAGAATGATGTACACAAAATTGTTTTTAATTATCACTATAAGCTGTAATTTTTAAGAAAGGTTTAATATCTTATGATCATAAATTGTCTTTCAGATAATACTCCATGAGCTGCTTATAGATAAAATTCTTACAATCAGACTACAAAACCACTTGTTAGATTATTCATATTTATTTATAAAAACATATATAACATTATGGAAAGAAAAAGAGTCACCTATAGTAACTCTTATTTATTTAATAAAACAAAAATATATTTACATACTATTCTATTCTACTAAAAAGAAAGAAAACGATTCAAGTATATGAATTCTTCCAATGTAACCATGTTTTAAGCAAAATTAGAAATATACCTTTATCCACATATAAGAAAAATATTACAACGATTACCGGGATATGAAGAATCAACCGAGTTGTTTGATTTAGTAGCAATAAACATTGAAGAAGAGGATGGTACTGTGGCTTGGTTCCCTCTTGGAACCATATTTCAATGTGAATTATGTATTCTATATTTTCTTCTTCATTTTTTATTTCACAAGATCTTTCATTGAACTCTAGGATGTATAAAGAATCTATATTTGGTGATGGGGAATATTCAGGTTCTAAGGTCCCTCCCTCATCAAATGAGAGGCATTCTAGGTTGATCTTGTCTTCCTGTGGAAAATGCCAAGTAGAAACTTCACTTTCTTTCGTAGTCTTTACAATCCCTTGATCTATAACCTCTCCAAATCTCGTATGAATTTCTTGCAATAATGTTGGTGAGGTAGGTAAGGTGGATAAATGTTGTAGTTCAACACTGTAAGCATATTGTATTGTTTTATTGTTGTTAGAATGTGGACTGGATTGAACAGGAATGTGCGTAGGGCATAGAGTAGATTTATGAGAAGGTAATCGTGGCAGGTGTAATTGACTAGCTTGTGTGGTTGATCCTACTTAAAAAATGGGATATTGTTGAAAATCTTGTAGAACACGAAGTGTTGCATCATAAGAGAGAGTATCCCTATGATCATCAGATGGGACAGAAAGGCTTTGTGAAAAAGGTTGATAGGGATTAAGATGAGGCTGAGAAAAGGGTATATTTTTACTAATCTTGAATTCTCCTCTTGAATACCTTCTACATATTTCACAAACATTATCATATGATAACTGAAATACGTCACCTATTCCCATCAGACTTAAAATTTATAAATATTCATTTCTTATGCCTTTGAGTAAATTTTTTTAAGGTATCTTTTCCTGACTGTCTTAGTTTTGATCTTTGAAGGTTGTATTGAAAGCATTCAACATAATTTTCCAGAGCTTCTTCTTCTCCTTGTGTTATTTCAAAGATGTCATCATTGAACCTGCAATAATATTGGTATCTTTTCAAGAACATATGTTTCATGTCTTCCCAAGTTTGAATGCAATTCCCACCTAGGCTCATGAACCATCGGAGGGCTGCTCATTTCAAAGTAAGAGGAAAAAATTCAGACTTTGAAAATTATATGCTCTACAAAGTATTTCCAATTGAAATAAAAATTCATCAGGGTCTTCATTCTCTAGTTCTTGAAAATTTGGAAAAATGGATGGGGAAATGTACTCTACAGTGTGCCACTCCTCTTGGATCTCTAATAGGGAATTCAAAGGTAACAACTTCTTCATCCTTCTCTCCTACCATATCTTCCCACAATATAAATAGTTTTTCATGTGTTATCTTAAAGCTCTCCTTTCAAATGTTCATGTTAGTTTGTTAGAAGGATGGGTGGCACTTACAACACCACTAAGTGATTTAATTGTAAAATAAGTCCTAACACTCGCATATGAGTAAATTGTAAGAAAGTAAATTACCTAAGGGCACATGTACATCAAATTGAACTTATGAAAAATTAAACTATCTATTTTTGCAAAAAGAAAAGTACGCTTAAGGGAAATAAATCAAAATTTGTGTAAAGTAAACACACTTGTGCGAAAAAGGAACAATAAGTATTTTGGGTGACCCACTAAAGTGGATGCATTAGGCTGTCACACTATGGAAATTTTGTAGTGAAGTCGTCTTTGCATCTTACCATCCCCCCTGCCCCCTTGCTATGTAATGTAAGGGAAACCTATCTATCCTTATCTATCTAGACTCTATTCATGAAAAACTAAAGGAAAACCTAGACTACTGCTACTCTTGGGTTTGGGGGTGCCTGTTATAACAGATGCGCAATTTCTTACCTTTCATCTTACTGCTCCCCTGCCACCAACCTATCACTAAAATTCATAAGCAAATTCTATTTTTTCTACCTTACAGAACAACTCCCCAGCAATGACGCCAAAATGTTTGGGCGTGTTCTACTATCTTAAATACACCTAATATTTAATTATCGACCGGGTTTGGTGGGCTTAGAGTTGCTACAAAATATATGCGAAGGTATAGGGGTTCTTAGGGAATTGTAGAAATACTTTAATAAACAAAAGATTGAAAGATCTTCAAAATAAAAAACCAAGTCAAAATCCTAAAAATTTAATTATTAATGTGATTAAAGAAAAACATTATACTAGGATAATATCAGACTACTCATTAATTAACTCTTCTTCTTCTTAATCTAAGAATGGGAAAAATTTCATAAACAACTTCAAAAACTGAGAAAGATCTAATTTATGAATAAGTAGAAAAAAAAATAAGGAAGCAAGTAGAAAACTTAATTAAGAAGACTTCTCTATTCTTTAGCCTATAAGCGTTTTTTAGTAAACATACAATTAAAGGAATAAATCCTATGCTAGTATCAACCTACAAAGTATTGGTGTATTTAACTTGTCTAACCCTAAATTCAATATAAACAATGGTGAATTAAACTAAACAAGAGATACAATTATCAGATATTACAGTGATGATAAATGAGGAAATCAAAGACAAAAGAAGCAAATCAAATCATAATTCCAAAAACATGCTTTAATTGAAAAGAAATACAAAAAGAGATTTTAATAAGTACTTTAAAATAATCTAACCTATTGTCCTAGAGGCTGATGTAACTATTACCTAATTACCAAAACATAACAGAATTCAAAAAGCCAAAGAAATAAAACTGAAAACAAGTTAAAAATAAACTAAGAACACTAAAGGCAGGATGGGAGGTTGGACGACAGTTTAGAAGGAAGGTCTGAATGACACTCCTAACATACATTCCAAATGAGAGGCTATATACAGAAAATAACAAAAAACTGACCTAAATGATTTAATTATTAGCTTATTTTGTGCATATGAAAATGAGATGCATAAAGGACATAATTTAAACCTAATTAATATTTTGAAATAATTAAAAGGACTTCTAATACTAATATATGCTTTGAAAAGGATATCTTCTTTTATAAAATAAAAAAATTGAAATATAACTGAACTAATCTATATTTAAACAAAGGTTAACGAAACTAATTCTAACTACAAATCAAACCTAAGACTAACTAAATTTTATCTATCTGCAAATATAACATTAAGCATTTAACTGAAAGGAAAACTGAAAACAAACTACACATGACTGGTCATTCTAACTCTATAGGAAAAAACTACATTAACAACATAATTACATTAACTATTACAAACATATGTCACAAAGAGTAAATAAATGGACAATTATAATAACATGATGAGATGAACAAGTTAAAACAAAACTACTTATATGTGAAAGAGAAAATAACAAAATCATGTATGGACATGGAAGCCACTGGTTGTTGAGGGGCCCTCTCAGCAATCAGGTGATTCTTGTCTAATGCTTATGCAAATGCAACCATGAACAGCATAATGTACATAATTTTATTCAGAATATGGGACAAAATTACAATGCACTGAAGAACAACATATCACAGCATGAACTAGTAAAATTATGAGCTCCCTCAGCTCTCACGCAGAGGTAGGTTTATATATATGTTTATAGAGATGAGCAAGTCGACCCTTTAGTGGTTAAATGCTTTCTAAACTTAGTCAATTACAAAGGCATATAATAAATATCAGGTGAATACATAGGCATATCCCTTCTTTGGCATAAGTCTGGTTTTCTTCAATGTGAACGTGGCATGCAGGATCGCTCTCCAGCGTGGTAGACAGCAGCATGTTGGGAAACAGAGAATACACAATAGCAAGTCTCTAGAATGAGAAATCCTTCTTCAACGTGAACAGATCTCCTTAGCGTGTGTGATGTTGAACAAATGAGAGCACATGGTGGGCAAGTCGTTCCATTTTTCAAAGCACAGAGACTGGTAATAATTCGAAGGTTAAACATAGGAGGCCATGACCGATCCTTCTAAACTGGATTCATTCTTCCCTTTGAACACATGGGTGATAACAAATGTGATGGAAATATTAGGCTGAGAGCTTCTTCAGTCATCAAACACGTGGACAACGTGCCATTTGCAGAATTGTTTCAACATTAAATGCTTGAAATCGGTTATGGAAAACGCGCAACTTGATTAGTAAGCTGGACGAAAAGCTGGAAGGTGAGATGAATGACTATTGCGCAGATGGTAAGCTGAACAGTGGTTGTACATATCAGGATAACTGGTAAGATGAATGTAGTTTTTTTATAAATTTATCCCAAAAGGATTATGAAATCTGCAAACAAATATTTAAATCAATTAATATATTAAATATGCTTTAAATAATAGAAATTTAAGTCAATAAAGATGTAAAAATAATGTTAATAACCAGAGTTGTGTAAACATCAAATTTGTTCTTACCTCATGCTAAATAATGATCTGCATGACATAAAATACACGAAAGATAATAAAATATACATTTAAATGTGTTATTTTAATTCCAAAAATGATAACAAAATGAGGCTCAACAACATGCATAAAGAAATACTTATATTTTATTTCATTCTTCAACATGTGTTAAATTCTTGAATCTTTTGTCATCTGGAGAAGTTCTTTGTGAGCATGCCATTCTTTGTAATGATCTTCAAGTCATGATCACTTTCTCAGTGATCCTTCTCTTTATATTTGCAGCACCCCAACTACCTATCTGAGAGGTTGTAACTATTCCCTAACAGTCCAGATTATAAATAGTCTCTAAGACTTTTGACCATGTCTCTTCTGATGTGGATTCTCTCCACAAGATATCACAGTCCTTGGCTGCCTAAGTCATGTATGATGACTAACTGGTGGGGACTTTATCTGTTGTCATCCATGAAGACACATCAATACTCCCTCTTCAACTAGAGGAGTTATTATGTACTATACCAAGCTTGTCGCAGACATATGCTTAATAAGAATACTGGCAATGCTACTCATCTATGGATATGTACCATGTCTCAAATATAACTGACTAGAACCCTCAAAATATTTACTGCTTTTCAACATGATCTATCTATACCAACACATGTGATCTTCCTCGACCACTATATTATTCATATTTCATATATCTTTAAAACTCTATTTCACTGATCAAGATATATATGAGTTCACATACACTTGTACCAAGTAGGTACCACAACACATGCTTTGTACATGTCTATGTACAAACTGCAAAGTGCATAACATATCTTGGGACCTATGACTAACCAAATACATCTCAACTGACTTGAGATCCTCCAAATATGAAATACGAATAGTTTCATATTTACCTTCATATGCGTGGCAATGGATTTGTAGTCCATCATCCTGAAACTATTCAGGATCTTTTACTGCACATTTTCCTTAACTAAGGAAAATCTTTGTTTAGTGACTGCCACACCACTAATCATAAGAATCATAACAATATTCTTGAATACATTTCTCAGCTTCCTTCTGAATATGAGCATCATGCATTTTTTTATTTTTTACAGGAGGTACATCAACCAATTACACTAGTTCTTCATGAGCTAGTGAGACTAGCAACTCCCTCTATGCAAAATGTGAGAATCATAATATGGGTTCTTCATCACGAAGACTTATGCTCATATATATATGAAGCTCTTTATTTATAGACACATGAATCTAAATAAGATAGAATATCTTCAAGAGTATTCACATCTATCAAAATATAATTAAGCCATCTATTTTGTCTGCTTTCCAAGAGACATAGGAACCTGTCAAACCATTCTCTTCCACGCTTAGCCATCATAATGACTCCACATTCATGTCCTTCTTTAATTGTAGGTAATGGCATATTAGTTTTCCCTACAAGAGAATTTATTCTCATGGTTAGAACTATTTCATACTCATGAATTTTATTCACATGAAATACTTTAAGTATACTGATAAAGATTTACTTAGTTATGTACAATTATTGACCAACCAATTTATCATAACCCATTATAATCTTATGTACTGATATGAAACCCTATATCAGTCCAATCATGTAGTATTATGTTCACAATTCATGGAACAATCATGCTGCCCTAGATATCATGTCTTATGAATGATGTTTTCAACCTTATATCATTTCTACCTAAGTCTTATATCAGTCTTTATATCATCTCGCAAAATTTGGACTCATGATATTGATAACATTCCAATAAAGATACTAACAGCAATGTATATGCTAAACAAAATTCTAAGTATAGGAATACAGATTGTAATAAAACATAATCTGATTTTACAAAAGCATATGATAATTAAATAATCACGCATCACAACATTCATATCTCCTGAATCAATCATGCATCTCTATATTTATGAAACAAGCTTGCAACTCTATATTCATATCTTTATGAAACAATAATGCATCCTTTATATTCATAATCATGCATGCTCTATATTCATATTTTATAAAATAATCATGCATGCCCTATATTCATATCTTATGAACAATCGTGCATCCTCTATATTCATATTTTATAAAATAATCACGTATGCTCTATATTCATATCTTATGAACAATCATGCATCCTCTATATGACTGTAAGGAAACCATTCAAAAGAATATAGATCTAAGTAGCATATAATAAAAAAATTGGGTACTTATCTTTTTATTGTTTTGCATGTTCCCTCTTGATCTCTGCTTCCTTTTTGAGAATACTATAGTCCATCGGTCTTGATCTCTTTGCAAATTTGAGTTCATGCAGAAGGTGGCAAATCTTTGCATGGAGAAACTGGATCCCATGCAACCCGAAGCAAATGTTCTTCTTTCAAATAAAACTTCTTCCAATGATCATCCTCTTCTTTGGATGATATCTCAACTCTATGAGGCTCTCATTATACATAAGATCCAATGAATAATGATAATATCCAACTTACAACTCTTGGGGTTGTTCCATCAATTGGTCCATTTTGAGAAAATGGCCATAACACGAATTCTAAGAATTTCATCTTCAAATACCTGATCGTATCTCTCACACAGTTGTAGATTTTTGAAATATTCTCATGATTAAGCTAAATCGGTCAATTTCGGAAGTGGGTGTTCAACTATTTTGTCTGATTCCACACGGATTAATCAAAACATCTCCATGAAAGTTGTCTCCTGAAAAGTGACATAAATGGTGCATGTTGACTTGGTCTTTAATTTTCCCTCCATAAAGAGTCCTCACTCAGTGAGGTCAAGTAAACATCTATATCATTCTACTCAAGAATGATTCACACTCTTGCCTTCAATTTGGAAGTATATTCAAATTGGTCTTCCGGCAGGATGGAGATCGATGGTATGGCTCCAAGCTCTTTGCTCAATACTTCTCAAGATCACGTAGGATTTAGTTGCTTGCACAAACTAAGCTCTTGCATGCCCTTGCTCTGATACCATGTTAGTGATTGAGCAAAATATGAAGAAACTTGAACTTTAAAACTTTAATCCATAATAACAGTGCATATAAATCTCATCAATAATCCAAAGACATAAATCAAACCATAGAACACAGGATATACCCTGGGAAAACCCTCTACTGATTCAGAGGATAAAAAACCCAGCAAACGATCTTAGAATATGATAGATTAGTAGCATAGAATAATTACAACACAATAGCATATTGCTTTCACCGAGAGCACTAGAGAGAGGAGATATAATGGAACACCGTACCTAACTTTCCAAGTGCATAGCACTTTAATATTAAGTCAAATTAGGCTTTACAAGAAAAATAAAATGGTTGCATGTAGCAACAACTTGTTAACACTTTGAACACTGATCCATCTTCAATCATGTGCCCCCATCATCTGGTGCTAAGATTTCACTCCATAATTATCTCCCACAAGAAGATATGTTCCTTCCATTAATTACCTAACTCTAACTGAGTTGTTAACTGAGCTGAACAGAATGGTACTACATGCCACTGAATGGAACTGAGTGTAACTGAACTGAACTGAACTGAACATAACTGAATGTAACTGAAGTGAACTGAATGTAACTGAACATAAGTGAATGTAACTAAATAGTAACTGAATGTAACCAAACTGAATGTATCTAAACTGAACTGAATGTAATTGAATATAACTGAATAGAACTAGTGCTTCTCCATCAATGTTTATTTCCAACAATCAATTGCATAAATTAAGGAGTTGATTCCTTAATTAATTGAACTTGTTTACCATAACTGCAATTCAAATTCTCTCTCTATCCTTGTGCTTATATTAAATATCTCTGCATGGTCCATGTGTGTTTTCATTAAATAATCATTTTTATCATATCATACTCATCAAATCATTTCCAAACCTATGATCATATGTATTTCCTCGGGTCATATAGTCACATGCTAAAGTAAATCACTCTAGGGGTAGCTAATCCCTATAGGATACTTCTAGCACATGTTGACCATGACTAGCCATACATCACATAGTATATCCACTTTACATAGTAAAGTACACCACCTCACAACATGAGGATATTCATAGGACTACACAAGCCTATTGTCCACCTCAATCATATGTGGATATTCATAGGGATATACAAGTCTATTGTCCACCCCAATCATATGAGGATATTCATAGGGCTACACAAGCCTACTATCCACCTCAATCATATGAGGATATTTTTAGGGCTACACAAGCCTACTGTATCACCACCTCAACCATATGAGGATATTTGTAGAACTACATAAGTCTATTGTATCACCACCTCAACCATATGAGGATATTCGTAGGACTATACAATCCTACTATCCACCTCAATCATATGAGGATATTCATAGGACTACACAAGTATATTGTCTTGCTATTACTCATAAGACTGGAAAATGACTCCTAATTCTATAATCTCAACACATTTCAGATCATATTCAAGAGTGGTGTATATGGAAATGATTAATTAAAGCTTTTATACCACCATAGTTTCTTCTAGAATGGTTTCTCAAGTCATTGTTTCCTTACATCGTGAAGGATGTTTCTGCATCTGAAGATCAAAATGAGGACCAAGCTATCTTTGGGGCTCAAGATTTGGATTTGATCTATGCTTAATCCAAACTCTTGTATGAGATTATCACGAATGCTCCAAGATCCAATTTCAACCCCAAGATCAAACCTGGGCCACATGCCAATGGTATTGTTGGCTCCACAAGTACCAAACCTATGGACTTGGTTATGAAACAAGTGATCCAATTATCAATTAACAAGCCTACGTTGGGACAAGCTACAACTTCATCTCAACCTACCCAATCGGTGAGCATACTCTCTGTGCAAACATCGAACCTGATAGGCAACCAACAGCCTGGAAGGAATAATAAAAAAGGAAAAAACAATCGTAAGGGTGGGAATAAAAATGAAAATGCTAATAATAATGACAAGAACATGAATAATGCTGGGGGGGACAAGCAGACTAAACATAAGGTGAAGTTTCCTTCTAAGTTGTGCAAGGATGATCACCTCACTCACTTGTGCCCTCATATGGAGGATGCCTCGAAGTTCATAGCACAGGGACCAAATGTGTTTACTAATCCTTTACCCAATAATCAAAATATGAACTCGAGGACCGTTGATCCTAATTGTGTGTATGGTGGAAATCAAAACCCACTGAAGGTCACTCCAGGTCACGGTTGTATCAAAATGGTGAAAGATTCCAAAGTTGTGACACATGTGAAATATTATGGTTTGTCACAACCAGACCTTGGGAAATAACCTTCCCCACCTGAGAGCCCTTTGCAAATTGAAAATCCTACGGATAAACTTGAAGCTCCACCTCGCATTCCTAATGGAGTCTTAAAGCGTTTGGGGCACAATCCTAATGTTCGATCCACCCAGAACTATTTAGTTGTGGAGGATTTGGGCCAGAATCCTTGTGCGATGTCCACATTAGAAGTGCTTCAGACTTGTCCTCTATAGAGTAAATCCTTGTTGTCTGCTCTTAGGGTTAGTGATGATAGATCTTATTCCATTATCAAATTTGAAACCATGGGATTGCAGCCTTTCTTTCCTTAATATGTGTCTCTTTTGATTCATGTAGAGTGTCTCAACAACACCATCATGTGTACTATCATTGATGAAGGTGCAGCTACTTTCATAATGTCTTTGTCTTATTGAAGGGCTTAGGTTCTCCCACGTTGTCTCAGTCTTCCAACATGTTGACGGATTTCGATGGTAGATCGTCTTGGCCGCACAATATACTTCCTTCTCTAGAATTCCAATTGGGAGGGAAGACTGTCGTGGTTGAGGTCGAGGTGGTTGATGTGCCCCTTAACTACAATATTTTGATGGGTAGGAATTGGATGTATAGTATGCAATCCGTAGCTTCTTCCCTATTTCAAGTGGTATGCTTTCTGTTTAATGGGAAGATTGTTACTATTGATCAAAATTCATTCCATAATTTGAGCTTCAATGCATCATTGAGAGCCTCTATCTCGATTATCGATCATTCTCAGCCGACAACTGAGAATGTGGGTGTGGGAATGCATCCTTCTCTTATGGGAACCTTTAGTTGTCCTGTGCTTGTTCTTATGATTGGGTCTAGTCTTGGTGGGGATTCACCCTCATCGAGTTTAGTATATTTTCACACTACTCATATGGAAGATCCTTGGATTCTTCCTTCATCAAGTACTTAAAGTATGCCTGTTAAGATAGACGTGTCGTTTCCTGCAACAATGGTGGCGTATCAAGCGACTTTTGATCATGTTGTCGAGACTAGTCCTTCCTCTTTGCAGACGGAGGAGGAGGACCCTTATGTGCTTCCTACACGGGAATTAGAGTCATCTCACTCTCATGACTTCCTTGATGATTTTTTTCATCAGATGAATCTATTCTTGAGGCCATGTCTGGGGTTGAGAAACCTTGGGAAGAGTTGCACCATCGATCGTATTTCCTTCCTAAGCTAGATTGTTTGGAGTGTGATGACTTTAGGGAGATTATTAGAAAGAAAATTGGTATCCTCATGGTTCCATTAAGCTCTTCTGGTCAGATGGCTGATGGGAACATGGATAACTTGTCACCAATGATTCCTATCAATATTTCTCATGATCCTGGTAATATTGAGAATGTCTACATTGGGGCGGGTTGTTCCCTCGATGAGATTAAAGAGTAAACCAAGTTGTTTAAGGAGTTTCATGATATTTTTGCTTGGTCATAAAAAGAAATGCTAGGTATAGACCCTCCACTACTACATTTCGATCCAAAATCCGACGGTTACTTCTGACGGCGCGTGGATTTTTTCTTTTAAACCTACTAAAAATCACAAAGATATATTTTTTTTTGTAAATGTGGCCACACACGTCGGTTAAGCGACGGATATTTTCATAACCGTCGCTTAACCGACGGTGCGTTGGTCAAAAAAGGTCATTCAAACAACCAAAAAAAAGGCAAAAGTCACATAGGGCGTGGAACCGTCGCTTAACCGACGACGCGTTAGTCAAAAAAACACCAAAAGTCACATAGGGCACGTGGGCACCATCCATTTTCTCACTGGCTTCTATTCTTCTTCTTTTCATTTTGTATGTATGCGATCCTATGCAGAATTCAGCTTGAAAATATAACTAGCAGAGCCTCATTTACACCCGATATGATATGCGCCGAACCCATCTTGATATGTTGGTCATTTGTGTTAATTTGAGGTTACCATTTGATATGCGCCGAACCTGCATCTGCATCCCACAGCACTCCTCCAGGCTATTGCTGTCGTGGAAGCTCAGCTTGGGGAGCCATTATGTGATGACGTCCCTATCCTTGGTGTTGAATTTGATCAACTTCCCCCTGGTGCTTTTGGGTCACCTATAGGTATTTGTTTCCCGTCTTCTATGTTTTTTAACATCTGAATGAGGTCTAATTCCTGTTATGTGAATATCACTGATTGGATCTCTCTTTTTGGTATTTATGTGAAATGTCTTCCATTTTCATGACAATACTTTTGAATCCATTCAGGTCAAGAATGAATTACCTAGTACATTCAATGCATACCGCTATCAGCAGCACCGTTGGTCTTGTGGTCTAGCAAATTTGTTTAGAAAGATGATCATGGAGATCCTTAGAAATAAGGTTAATAATCATCTAAAATCTCTTTGGTTGAGATATGTTGATTGGGTAAAAGAATTTAGTTGAAATTTAGACTCAGACCATTGCTGATGATGATTGTAATGTTTGGATTTGCAGAAAGTTACAGCGTGGAAGAAGTTCCATGTCATTTATGCCTTCTTCTTTGTAAGGAAGATTGTGGCTCACCTTGTCACATTCACCTTTTACTGTGTTGTGATTCCTGCAACTGTACTTGTTCTGGAAGTCCAAGTACCCAAATGGGGGGTTGTTTACATTCCTTCAATCATCACTTTATTAAATGCAGTAAGCACTCCCAAGTAAGTAGCCTCAGCCTCTTTTCTTCCATACTTTCCTTGTAATGCATAAAAAAGTGAAAAGATATATCCTGGTAATGACCTCTCACTTGTCATGGGAAAAAACAAGAAAGGGTGTCTCTTCTGTATTGTTCAAGGACAGCTAATTAAATGAGATGTGTTGGCTATTTCAGATCTCTGCATTTGCTTGTTTTCTAGATCTTGTTTGAAAATGTGATGTCTCTGCATCGAACCAAGGAAACTATCATTGGATTGTTAGAAGCTGGCCGTGTCAATGAATGGGTTGTGACAGAGAATCTTGGAGATGCCATGAAGCATAAATCTGGGAAGCAGACTAAAAAATCTCGCTCAAGAATTGGAGAAAGGTATTGCCTCTGCTCATATATTGTGCCATATTCTGCAATTGTCTTCTACTGGAGCATGCATTTATTACCCCCTATAAAATTTACAAGCCATCTTAATCACGGACTTGTTTTTAAAGCCCACGGCTAATTGATTTTCCTTTTTACAGACTCCACATCTTGGAACTGTTTGCTGGTGTCTATCTCTTCTTCTGTGCATCCTATGATCTTGCATTTGGAAAAAATCACTTCTATATCTATCTTTATCTGCAAGCTGCAGCGTTCTTCGTCATGGGATTTGGATATATTGGAACACTTGTACCAACATCCTAGGAGGCTAGGACTACATAAAACAGAGGTGCCAGCCAGTTCTATTTCTCTGTGGCAGATGAAGCCATATATTCTGACTATAATGTTCTAAGTCACATTGTTTGAAGGCAAGCCACAAAACATATCAACAAGGCTAAAACTGCTCTGGACACTGGTATAGAATCCATTATAAAACCAACAATGATGTCTAACGATGTAGCATGAATTGTTTGCATAATAAAATATTCTCCTCAAGAGTCAATACAATAATTAGTTGATAGGTAAATGATGTAGATAATTGTTACTATAAAATGAAAAGTTATTTTTGGGATGAGGGAGTCTCTCAACCAAGGCATTAAGAAATTATTTTTGATGGTGATTTCAGGCCGTGGATAACTTGTAAAAACTTAGCTGTATGTTGTGGTTGGATCTAGTTTTAACAAATGTTTGGGAGTGTAAATTTTATGTTTGAGAAAGAATGCCAATCAAGTTGTGGATTTTCTATAGGCTAACAGATCCTTTCATTGGTTCCCACCATTCACCTGACTTATTTTATATTGCTTTTCACTGTCTTATGTTTCTTTCCCCGTTGCCCTTGTTTGGCTCTTCCTTGTCCCTCCTACCCTTCTGTGTCATGTGTTTTCTCCCCATTCTGTGTTGCCCTGCTGTATGTCCATCATTATTCTCTAGAGCATCAATCTCGATGTTGAGGCCAGCCTTGGATGAGTCTTCAAGCAGTCAAGGTGGTCCATTGTACAGTAGACAGTAGTTTTTGCTTGAACCTCACTCAATGGATTCATTAATCAACATGGTGGATCTGAATTGATACCCCTAGCCTTGATTAGGTGCTTTAAAAAAAGATTGTCAGATGAGTGTATACCTGTACCATCAAACAAATTAGGACCCACATTGGAGAGAGAGATGAGGCTGAGAACTGGTTTAAGTAGGAAATGTTCAGTGCCTTGTACCAATTGGGGTTGACATTGGAATTGAGAGCATCATTGATTCATGGTAAAATGATGGAGAATTCAAAATGAAAGTGCTTATCAATCTAGAACTTATTATGGACAATTTGCCCAGCTATCAGCAGGCAACTATCGTTGAAGTAGAGCTCTTGGTGGATGACCTGTTCGGTTGCCAATGGTGTTGAGGAGAAATCACATCTTTTGCTTTGAGAGGATATTCCCTTGACACTACCTTTATGTGACATATGATGGGTATTTACCATTTTTAGTGTTATACACTTGATAATTTCACCTTTATGGGAGTTTTGCAGCACTGCATTGTTATATGCTTTATTTCTTGTACTGCAGTATTCATTTGAAAATAGCATGGGGATGCTGTAGGAATTCCCTTGGGACATTGTATGTATTCTATTCGACAGTCCAATTGATGGCCTTTTGGTTATTTATGGACAGTACTATAACTTCTCTCTTTCTCATGGAATGGTTTTTAAGTTTCAACTAGTGTTCTACTAGTTAAACCCCTTCCTGGTGTTACTCCCCATTTTGCATGCGTGTCCACATGTGACTTTGGTCACACTTTTGGGTGTTACATGTCCGATGGAGCTATGGCTGGCCTAGGTTCTTTGATGCTGGATTATTGCTTCATGTTATGATGATGTTCTTGATTCCCTAGACATATGGATCTTCATGATGTGATTGTAGCAATGGGACGTGGATTTTTCATTATGTTTGGTTATTGATGTATTCTCCTATGGAAGACTATGGATGTGAGGGTTTGATGTTGCACTTCACTCATGCCTCACTTTGATTACCTTCATGCTTAAGGTTTTCCTGTAAGGAACTCTGTCTTTTTATTTTGAAAAACATCTTGACACCATTTCCTATCATTGTTAACTGAATTTGCTTTGAAATCTGCCATATTCACACAGTTTTGAACAGCAGACTAATAATGCATTTCAGATATACCATGAGAAGTGTAATGAGGTTCAAATTGTAAACTTACAGCAGCCAACAATTAGTCATAGATCTGTAGAGTGCTACCTCTTGGACAGCTTTGGAGGATATTATCATTGGATTTTTTACTTGGCATTTGCTTCTTGATTCATGGAAGCACCCTCCTTCTTGGGATTTATCTCCATTGGATATTGTATTTGTAGCTTTGATCACTTTGCTTCATGGTTCAAGCAGTACTCCATCATTTGTCGTGGGACAGTCTTTTGGATCCTTGGGAGCTCTGCCCTCTAATAATAATTCCTTCCTGCAGCTAGGGTTGAAATATGATCCTTTGCAAATGGATTCGTGTATGGCCCTGTTATTCCCATTCTGCTGCTCACTTCTTGTTTAATAGAGCATAATGGATTTGACACCCATAGAACTCTGCTCGATTGCCCATTTCGTATTCAACTGTCCACATGTGCAAGCTCTCAAGTTAATTTACCCCTTCACCTTGTCTTAACTTGACCCTTGTAGAGACCAAGGTGTGAGGCGTCCAATGTTGCAACCTGTTAACAGTGAATTTACCCTAGCCAGATTCAGTGTTAAGTTCCAGCAGGCTCATATTTTATGATCAGGATGAAGTTCTCCAAAGTTCATCTTGATTGATTCAGCATGAATGGTCCATAAACATCAGGTGCAAATCCTGGATGATTTGACAAAAGAGTCACCCCTATCGGGCCAGCTTAGCTGAAAATAAGTTGTTAGGTTCAGTAGACCCTCGAGGGCCATTTTGGTTCCCAACCTCTTCAGGCCAGTTAAAATTCTTCTTTTGTGTTTAAAGTAACCACTTTGAAATAATGGAAAAGATTGTTCTCGTATTATTAGGGAAAAATTCAAGTGAACCCCACATGGAAGACTGGGCTAGCTAATGGTAAAACCGACACAACTAAGATGAATTCTAATCCTAAGGATTTTCGCCATTGATAATTTGCAATAGATCCATCTCTTGGACTTCTAGTTAAGTTTGAATCATTTATCAGTACCTACTACCATTATTACCTGTGAGACTTACTACACATTCTCTAGGAATTTGTAGTATAGTAAATATCTAGTAAATAAAATCTGCTGATTATTGATGAAAAACTCCTACTGGAATAGTATTATGATATAGGCTTATGGTATTATTGGGATAGGCTCCATCCCAAGAAGTTCTGGAAAGCATTCATTGAAATTCAGGTGTCCATTTTTACATGAAGTTGTTCCAGCTATTAGGGAAAAATTCAAAGTAAACTAGATTTGAACCTCTCCACCTGGGATAGTACTCAAAATGGAAAACAAAATCCTTTTTAAATCAGAAAGGAACCCAAAAAAGACAGATAAATTATATAAAAATTCTATTGCAATGGTTGCCATGCAATATTTGTGTTTGCAGTCCTCAACATATCCTCAAATACCAACTAAGCAAAACTCAAAGTCAACAAAACACAACTCATAATAGGTAAACCCTGCCCTTAGTGGGAACTATAGATGTTCACAGTTGACCAATCAATCACTACATGCTTAAACTAAAGTTTAAACCACAAACTTATTCATATCAAGGATAGAAAATAGCGCAGATCCATGGGCAGAAGGGTTAAACCTTAGTTGGGAAATATGTTTCGCGTCC